>CANYCX011374215.1:0-15725 GCA_948193385.1 Breynia disticha f. nivosa | reverse complement strand
TGTTTAATTTAAAGACTAGTGATTTGATTAATTCAAACTCTTAGCAATCCTAATCCCTTTAGGACTTGATAAGATTTAAATTCAAATTCAAATCTCTTTAAATCTTGTCCCTTTAGCCGTGTATTCAATGTGGATAATTAATAGATTTTATTGTTTTGATTATTCTACATGAATCATGTCTTAATTTAAGACATGCTTCCTAAATTTTCTCCTTCTTTATTTCTTACACATTTTCCACTTAAGACATCATATTTAATAAATAATATTTGTCTTAAAATCATGTAAGAAATATTATTTCTCTTCCATCTTGGGCCTAATTATCAAAATTGGCCCAAATGCCCAATCCGGCCCAACAGCTGAATTTTGACCTAAGGTGAAAAACTGAAAATACCCTTTTAGGTTTTCTGACATCCATGTGCGATCTGTAGGAATATTTAATAAAGGTAATGAGTTTAACAACTCATAAATCATAGGCGGTCTCTAGGAAGACACTATGATCATCCTAAATTAAATAGCTGACGACTAGTGTCAACAACCCTACTACAATTCAAATAATTCCCTTGACCTTTGATATCTTGATTTAGCATAAGGCATGTCACTAACATCCTTATTTAAAGCTAAATCACTTTTCTTGATCTTTATGACAAAATTGATAAGTTCGAATAAATGACTTAATCATTTCATTCGGGTGTGGCCACACTCTTTCCAATCTTGTCTATCAAGCTGCCACTGATATCATCTCTCATTAAGAGGGTCAATCCCTTCACTTCACTCCTACTCTTACTTATGATTCGTAGCATACCCAATCATACCCATACTTGTTAACCTTTTAAGGCCACGTTAGGTGAATGTCAAAGTACACTAAAAATCACAACAAGAGTCATAGTGATTTTCAGTCTAAGGATAGTATTTGATATTGTAAATAGTGATCGCTCTCCAAATACAATGCTCTATATTGTATCTATGTACTTTGCTAGATATCCCAATATCTATGACCCGTAGAACATGATCATCTACAAAGTACATAGTAGCCTTAATTTATTTCTATTCCCATAGAAACAAGTGACTAGGGAAATTTAGAATGTTAATCTCAAAACTTCCAGGTTCTACTATCAAGGTCCTCAACCTTGATACATCAAGCGCTTAATTAACATTCTTGGATATTTTATCAAACACATACAACAGGTCTATACATGATATAATAAAATAATGCCTCATAATTTTATTAATCAAATAATAAAAGTTACAAACAAAGTATTGGGCTAGGGCTTACACTAGCAATATGAGCACACCTCATACTGATCAACACCCCATGGACACAGCCTCATGTTGATCAATCAAGTTTCCAAATCATTCAACACGGTTCTAGTGCTAGCTAGGCACGGTCCGTGTTTAATCTTTGCAACTCAATATCAACCTGTAATAAACCTATTTTCATCCTCTGATACATATACATTAATCAATGCATATCACACACTCATTCCATATCATAACATCAACATCTAACATCATATATCAATTATGTATACTCATCAAAACAGCAACTATTAGTTAGACTATATCATCCAAAAACTAACATCAGAGTATATCAATATATTAGAGTGTACCATAACATATCAAAAAATCAACACAACATATGAACATGAAAAATGTGGCTAATCAAACTCTTAGTGGCATCGACAAAAGAGAGAATGGATTAGGTAGCAGCTGTCCTACCTGATCGCTAAGGCAAGCAACACTCTAATGCAGACGCCTATATCACTCTGTACATATACCTGAAATCAAGCATCGTAGTTGCATGAGTTGGAGGCTCAGTGAGTAATATATGGTTTATTTTACCAATATATCACAAAACAATCGCAAACCAATCGTTTCACATAAGTGATTGCAATACTATCATTCTTTGGTCATTTCTCTTTTCATCATGTAAAATTATATCCATTTCGTGAATGTTAGCGACTCATGCAATCCTGTCAGCCGAAGCTGTAAACTGTCACCAGAAGCTAGAAACTATCACCTGAAGTTGTATACCTATTAGCTGAAGGTGTATACCTGTCGGCCAAAGCTGTAATCATGTCAGCGCTGCATGTCCTGTCAGTCAAAGTTGTAATATTTATACATATACACACAATTAACGTTCACATACCTATTCTCATTTCATTTCACATTTTTGCTTATCTGTTTCATTTCAATCATATATAATTCCATTTTCTTATCAGTCATTTTAGTATGCACTTTTTTTCATATCATTTACAAACCCTTATCACAATCCATTCAATAACTAAATCATATGCATGCTCTAACTTACTTCTAACCATTTCTAACTTAGGCTCTTCATAAAATTATGCTTTAATTAAGAATTACGAAGGATCTTTGCAGTTTTGCGATATCAACTTGGAATCGATATCTGACTTACTCCTATGATTCGTTTTGTAAAATTACGTATGATTCCACCTAAATTTCTTGCTTTCTCTCTCAATCTCACTCGGTCTCTCTCATTCATCTCTCCCTCGATTTCTTCTCTATTTTAGACCAAATGAGATTTTTTTGTAGTTAAATTCCATTCTGTTCAGAGACACTGTCGTGCCAGCATCAGCATGCCCCGTTCTGATGTCCACGTGCTAGGTCATGCTTTAATTTCCCATTTTCTTGCATGATTTACACCTCAGAACGGCCCACCCATTATCCAGCACAAGTAGTGCTATCAGCTCACGTATCGTGCGATTGAAAATTCCCCTCGTGTTATCTTCCAAAAAACTTGGTTGTGCTCTTCCTCAAAACGGTCGTGCTCTTCATTTTTCAGTGAGCACGGCCTCGTGCCGTCAGCACGCTCCTCGTGTTGCACGCTGTAACTTAACATTTTTCTATCTAATTCCTGCAGTATTGTCTTACCTTACAATTTAACATTTCTTAATGTGTTTTATGTTTATTAAAGTTATGAACCCCATTTTTGACAAATTCATTTTTCATTAAATCTCAATTTTCGAGCCCATTTTTTTTTAAAAATAGCAATTACATTCCAATAAAAGAGTATATATATATATATATATATATATATATATATATATATATATAAACAATGGCATACATGCATCTCATTTAAACCAGGCGAAAATACAAATCAACTATAAGTATGCGGAAGCGAATGGTTTTTGATTTAAAACAATGCAAGTGCCAATGCCTATACTATCAAGTGCCAAAATCCTGTAGGAGTCGACCTAACTGCGAGTATCACACGTCCGAGTTCCGCCAAAAAGAATGTCCCTGCACCAGCTACTGTCGCTCTGCACACATTTACACAGCAAAACAAGGGTGAGTATAAAGAATACCCAGTAAACGAATCCCTAAAACTGTTATACTGAATGCATAGGGGAACCTTCGGCCTACACAGCCTAACCTCCCTAACAGCTTACCATCGCCGTGTCACAACTGAATTCATTAAGCCTATTGAATGATAAACAAATTCTTAACAATCATTTTTAAGAAAGCAGCACATGGGGAACGACCAAGGGGAACGACCAGCTTGGCCATTCACTAGGCTGTTCACCAGGCCATTCACCTTCCTTGGCCAATTATACAAAGGGAAAGACCATGGGAAATGGCCAGCGTGGCCGTTCCCTTGGCCGTTCACACCTGATGGATAGATTAAACAACATTTCAACACTTAAACACATTCAAAAATTCAAGCACTCATTTAGGCCACCCTCTTTCCAAACACACACACATATTATCTCATTATATACATGCCATTTTCCATTGTTTTTTATTCATACCCAATTACAAGTAACCATTCCAACATCTCAAAAACCATTCACAATAGTTATAACCATACCACATTCATACCTCATAAAACATATGCTCGTACATTTATAAATTCATACACAACAACATAAATGATCCTTCATACCTTAATTATACCAATCCAACATAACATCCACATTTATATCCTAGCAACATGAATGAATGCAAACATACTTATGATTATGCAAACACATGCAATGCACCGCTCCGGAGCCTTAAACTTAGTAAGGGAGACTCCACTCGATCCCCACTACTTTGGGCATAACCCCTCAAATCAAGAAAGACTCCACTCTCTTTCCATATAATTGGGCCAAACCCCTTGTTTTCATAAGAAGAGAGACTCCACTCATCTTCGCGCATATGGGCCATAAACCCCTCTTTCATAAATCTCATGCAATGATGCTCACACATTGCCATATGCCATAAATGGAAGAAATAAAATCAATTCCCAAAGGCCATTATATACATGTTATCCAAATTGAGCACATTGGAAGCATTATATCATTCAAACAATTATTCACATGCAAATCAAGCTTACTTAGTTCATCTCTTCCACCATTGACATAATCACATACATCAAGCATACATAGTTCACATTATAACAATTCACAATAACACCTCAAGACCAACATTATCATCACATATAACTTCTCAAGTGTATAACCATAGAATTATCACACACTTAACACATATTAATCATCATTCAAACAACCTTCAAAGTTCCACAGACACAAACCTCATACAAGCATACCATTCTCTCTTAAAACATATTTCCATTATCACACAATCAAATATGGTATTTAAAACATATAATTAACCAAATTGAAGCAACCATTTCCAAAAGCAAGTGTCAAAGGCACTTACCTGTAGTTATAAGCACAATTTTGTTGCCTGACCTCCGGTTCGGGTTTCGAATATCAACTCCTACACACAATGCAATCACATTTTACTTGTTATACACGAACTCAATCTCAATTTCCTAACCTCATTCTTATTTCCATAAAAACACCAATTCCCCCCAAACTCTAATTCTTTAATCCTAACCAAATCCTATATTTTTAGATTAAAACTTGTAGAATCATATACTATAAAAAAACCCAACAAAACCCACCAAATGTACATATTTTCACTTATATTTTAACTTAAAAGAAGAGTCAATCTTACCTTTTCTTCCCTCCAAACCCTAATGTGAAAGAGGAATCAGTTGAGAAGAGGATTTTATTGTAATTTACATGTTTTTTGGTAGGTTTTAGGGTTGGGAGACCTTAAGATTATGGTTTGAAGGTTTTGGGAAGGTTTGGGGACGTTTGAGAGAGTGTAAGCTCGACACACATATGTTTCTCTCTCTTTTAAAACGAAACCCGCATGTTTTATCCTAAGTTTGACGTCTATAACGGCTATGGGAAATGGCCTAAGGCCGATCCTTGTGGTCGTTCACACTCCCACAATTCTAAACGGCCGTGAGAAATGACCAGCTTAGCCGTGCCTATGGCCGTTTTGGGCCAATTTCTACTAGTTTTTTGCTGAATTCTTCGTATATTTGTAGTAATATTTTTGGGGTGTTAAAGCTCTCCCCTTAGGAAATTTCGTCCCCGAAATTGAAACAAGCTAGGTTTAAGCTCAAGTCAATTGAACTCACACCAAAACATCCCAATTTAAAGCTCTTAAACTTAAACGATCAACGAAGTCAAGAACATACCTCAAGTCTCGGGGAATAGGTGTGGGTACCGCTCCCCATATCGCTCTCCACCTCCCAGGTAGCCTCCTTAGGCGAGTGAAAAATCCTCCTCAACAATCGGATCTGTCGATCCAATATCTCTACTGGCTCCTTGTCGTAGGTGAGATTCTCTGAAACCTCTAAATCCGGTGCACTAAACACGTGACTCGGGTCAAAATGGTATCACCTCAACATCGAGACATGAAATACATTGTGAAGTTTGAACAACTCCTCTGGTAACTGAAGCCAGTAAGCGAGTGGTCCAACTTTCTCAATGATCTCGTAGGGTCCCACATATCTCGGACTCAACTTCCTTTTCTTTCCAAATCGAATCATGCCTCTCCAAGGTGACACTCGTAAAACACCCTATCCCCAATCTCATATGACACCTCTCTGTGATGTTGATCATAATAACTCTTCTGGCGATCCTGGTGGCCCGCATACACCTCTTCACTACATTCATTTTCTCAAGCGTCTACTGCACTAACTCTAGCGCCTCTATCTGTCTCAGTCCCTCTACATCCCAATATGCTGGACTCCGACACCGCCTCTCGTACAAGGCCTCAACGGTGTCATCCCAATGCTCGAGTGGTAACTGTTGTTGTAAGCAAATTCTATCAATGGAAGGTGAGCATCCTAGTTACCCCCGAACTCCAGCACGCAAGCTCTCATCATATCCTCGACAGTCTAGATAGTCCTCTCTGACTGAACATCAGTCTGGGGTGGAATGCGGTGCTAAACTGTAGTATGGTGCCCATCACGTTCTGCAGACTCCTCCAAAATCGAGAAGTGAACCACAGATCTCTATTTGATACAATGGATATAGGCACCCCGTGCAACCTCACTATCTCTGCCACATACAATTTTGCCAGCTTGTCTAAGGTATCCTCCAGTTGAATAGCCAAGAAATGTGCAAATTTCCTCAATATGTCAACGATAACACAAATGGCATCATATTGCCTAAACATCCTCGGCAACCCAACTATGAAGTCTATAGTAATCTTTTCCCATTTCCATTCGAGAATCTCGAAAGGCCTCAATTTCCCAACTGGAGCCTGATGCTCTGCCTTGATTTACTGACAAGGTAGACATCAAGCCACAAAATCAGCGATCTCCCTCTTCATGTTCACCCACCAGTACATATCTTTCATATCTATATACATCTTGGTGCTACCCGGATGTACCGAGTACGGAGAAGAGTGTGCCTCTGTCATCAGAACCTCCTTAATCTTAGCTATGTTTGAAACACACAGTCGTTCCCCGTAATAAAGTATTCCCTCATCATCTAACCTATGCGGGGTAGTTGATTTCTTTTTTTCCACCTTTTTCTTTATTTTCATCAGATGTTTGTTTCCTTTCTGTCTCTCTACTATCAGCTCTCGCATCTGAATTCTGACCTGAATGTTTGCCAACATCTCCCCCTGAACCACATCAAGCTACACTCTCAACTCCCATAATGCAAATAGTGACTCTGCCTGATAATTCACTGAATCTTCATCCTCTCTACCCTTTCGGCTCAAGGCATTAGCAACTACATTAGCCTTGCCCGGGTGATAATCAATGGTGTAGTCGTAATCCTTAAGAAGCTCTATCTACCTCCTCTGCCTCAAATTCAATTGCCGTTGAGTGGTAATATATTTAAGGCTCTTGTGATCGGTGAGAATTTGGAACGTTTCACCGTACAAGTAATGCCTCCACACTTTTAAAGCATGAATGATAGTGGCCAACTCCAAATCGTGGGTCGGGTGATTGACCTCATGTTGTCTCAACTGTCTCTTGAATATAAGCAATTACCCTCACATTCTGCATCAGCACTCCTCCTAAACCTGCTTTGGAAGCGTCCATATACACCACAAATCCTTCACCATCAGTCGACAAAACAAGTATTGGAGCCTCCACCAGCCTCTTTTTCAACTCTGAGAAGCTCTCCTCACATCGATCATTCCAGACAAAAGAAGTGTTTTTCTTTAGAAGGTTAGTCAACGGCCTTGCCAACATAGAAAAGTCTGCGATGAACCTCTGATAATAACCTGCCAATCCCAAGAAACTTCGTACCTCAGTTGCATTCCTAAGAGCCTCCCACTGCTGAACAGCCTTAATCTTACTGGGATCTGGCATTACACCCTCGGCCAAAATAACATGCCCCACAAATACCACTTGTTTCATCCAAAACTCGCACTTTTCAAACTTAGCATACAACTGCTTTTCTCTTAGTATCTTTAGTACCTCTCTCAGGTGTCCCTCTACTCCAATCGATCTCGAGAATACACCAGCACGTCATCTATAAATACAACTACACACCGCTCCAAATACGACTGGAAAATCTTGTTCATCAAAGCCATAAAGGCTTTTGGCGCGTTAGTCAACCCTACGGCATCACCATAAACCCAAAGTGGCCATACCGAGTCCTTAATGCAGTCTTAGGAATAAAGCTCTCCTATACTCACAACTGCCAATAAACCGATCTCAAGTCTATTTTTGAAAGTACCATGGCTCCCCTCAACTGGTCTATCAAATCATCGATCCTCGGAAGTGGGTATTTGTTCTTCACAGTCAATTTATTCAGCTGTCGGTAATCTATACATAGTCGCATACTCCCATTCTTTTTCTTCACAAATAATATCGGAGCGCCGTACGACCACACACTAGGCCAGATGAACCCTTTCTCTGCAAGCTCTTCTAGTTGCCTCTTTAATTCTTGTAACTCCGCCACTGCCATTCGATACGGAGCTATCGAAACTGGTACTGGCCCTTGCACCATCTTAATCTCGAAGTCAACCTCTCTCTGTGGCGGTAAACCCAATAGCTCATCTGGGAATACCTTTAAATACTCTCTCATTATCTCCACATCCCTGACTCCTAACGTTTTCTACTCCAAGTCTGTCACACATGCCAGATAAGCCTCACACCTATCTCTGATCAATCTTGCAGCTATCGCTGTAGAAACCAAACAGGAAGGTATAACCCTCCGCTCGCCAACAAGCAAAAGCCTCTTCTCACCATCAACCTCTACCACCACCTCCTTCGCATAGCAGTCCATACAACCTTGTTTCTGGACAACTAGTCCATACCCAAAATCACCCCAAAGTCTGCCATCCTCAATGCTATCAAATATACAACGTAGCTCAGCTCCCCAATCTTCAGCTCATAGTTTCTCAACACTTTGTCCACCATAACAATGCCCCCAGCTGACATAGACACAGCTACAACGTACCCCAAAGACTCTACAGTACTCCCAAACTGCTCTATGACGGACTCACTCACAAAAGAACAAGTCGACCCAGGGTCAATCAACACCAATGTATCAAGTGCCAAAATAAAAATTGCACAGGTGATCACATCAAGATTGGCTGCCGCCTCATCACGTGCCATAGCATACATGCGTGCCTAAGACGCAGATGCAGTCTGAGAAGCTCCTCTGCCTCTCGCAATGGAACTCGAAGTCCTACCACCTCTACCTCTGCCTTCGCTAGTAGTAGGGGCTCTTCTGTTATCCCCCACACTGCTGCCCTGGAGCACGTGTCCCCTCATCTCTGGCCTTCTCCATACAATATCTAATCATATGTCCCAGCTTCTTGTAATAGAAGCAAAACCGGCAAATGTCTCTACCAGTGGATCCTTTCTTACTCTGCTGCCCAAAAGCAGGGGGTCTATATGAATGAATCCCCTTACTCCCTACTCTACTCCTCTGTCTGCTGCCCCCTCCACTAACACTCTTAAGAGGCCTAAACTCTATCTGTTTTTGCTCCCTAGTGGCGTTGGAGCCACTAGACCTCTTCTGACGTTTCCCCTCCATACAATCCTCCTCAGCCAAAAGCTCCTCGACCCTCAAAGCCGTCTCCAAGAGCATTTGGTAAGAAGGTGACTTAATAGCAATGCGGGTGCAGATATTAAACTGCAATCCCCTCTCAAACCTGTCTCTCTGCTGCTGATTGTGGCCACATCCTTAGGTGCATAACGGGAGAGTCGAGTGAACTAAGCCTCGTACTCCTCAACAATCATGTCCCTCTGCTTCAACTCTAAAAATTCTATTTTTTTTCTTGCTGCAGTAGTAGGTAGGAGTGTATTTCTTGGCAAACTCTCTCCGGTAGTCAGCCCAAGTGAGGGTCGGAGGATCATTCTGACTCCCAGGAACTGCCTCCCACCAATACCATGCTTCTTTTTATAGTAGAACGGTAATGTATCGCAACTTCTGCTCTAGTGATTTGAAATGAAACATGAGTTTTTCATTAATATGATTATGTTTTGAATTGATTGAGTTGTTTGATTAGGTTAGAGATCGTCTCTGGAGATGGGATATTGATTGTCCCTGCGCACAAACTTACTGAGTATTGTAAAACATACTCACCTTTGTTTATGTGTCTAAATCATGCGCAGGACGCAGATAGCTGCCACTGGATCAGAGCTGAGGTGATCTTCTATCAGAGTTGCAGTTGTTGGAGGTCGAGCTCCATTGTTCTTTTTTGGGTGCTTCCAGTTTTGACATTGTACATATTTGTACATATTTTGTATATGTTTCTATTTTGAGTTTGAAATGTTTACAAACTTGTATCCGTTTTCTGCTGTAAAATATTTTATGTTACGATTGTTTTGCGGCCCGAATGGTTTATGAAATGATATTTCATTTCTCTCTCTTCCTATTTTTCTCTGATTTCACTCTAATTTCTTATTATTATATAAAGATTATTGATTATTAGGTAAAAGTTAATTTAAAAATGAGATTCACACATATACACAGCAAAACAAGGGTGAGTATAAAGAATACCAGTAAGCGAATCCCTAAAACTGCTATGCTGACTGCGCAAGGGAACCTTCGGCCTACACGACCAAACCTCCTTAACGGCTTACCATCACCGTGTCACAACTAAATTCATTAAGCCTATTAAATGATAAACAAACCATACAAGCTCAAACACTTATTAACAATCATTTTTAAGCAAACATCATAGGGGGAATGGCCAAGGGGACCTTCCCTTGTCAATTATACAAAGGGAACAGCCATGAATATCGACCATCTTGGCCGTGCCCTTGGCCATTCACACCTGATGGACAGATTAAACAACATTCTAACACTTTAACAAATTCAACAATTCAAGCACACATTTAGGCCACCCTCTTTCCAAATACACACACATATTATCTCATTATAAACATGCCATTTTCCATTGTTTTCTATTCATAACCAATTACAAACAACCATTCCAACATCACACAAACCATTCTTATTTCCACAGAAACAAAAATTCCCCCCAAAACCCTAATTTTTTAATCCTAACCAAATCCTATGTTTTTAGGTTAAAGACTTGTAGAATCATATAATATAACACAAACCTAATGTGAAAGAAGAATCATTTGAGAAGAGGATTTTGTTGCAATATACGTGTTTCTTGGTAGGTTTTAGGGTTGAGAGACCTTAAGATTATGGTTGGAAGGTTTTGGGAAGGTTTGGGGATTTTGAGAGAGTATAAGCTCGAAATACATATGTTTCTCTCTTTTTCAAAATGAAACCCGTGTTCTTATCCTCAGTCTGATGTCTAGAACGGCGATGGGAAACGGTCTAAGGCCATTCCTTGTGGCTGTTCCCACTCCCACAATTCTTATCGGTCGTGCACGGTCGACTTGGCTGTTCCTGTGGCTGTTCTGGGCCAATTTCTGCTAGTTTTCCACTGAATTCTTCGTATATTTGTCGTAATATTTTTGGGGCATTACAAAACTTACTTTTATTAATCATTTTACGAATGATGGGGATTTAGGATGCGAATGTTACAATTCTTCCCCCTAATGAATTTCGTCCTCAAAATTCTCTATCTTTGTTATTCTATCTTCTTACTAGTTACGTTTATATACTATATATGTTCAATTAACATGTAATGCAATAAAATAACTTAACGTTTACCTGTAAACAACTGAGGATAGTCTCGTTTCATCCTATCCTTGGTCTCCCAACTAACTTCTTCCATGTTGTGATGTTTCCATAGAACTTTAACCATAAGAATCTCTTTGGTTCTTAGCTGTTTAACTTTATGATCCACTATTTGCACTGGTTTCCGTATAGGTTAGATTTTTTGTTATCTGTACTTCTGACTCGGGTATGATATGAATAGGTTTTGATCTATATCTCTTGAGCATACTCACATGAAACACATCATGTATCTGTGCCAACTCTGCAGGTAAAGTCACTCTATAGGCTAATGGACCAATTTGCCCTATGACATCATAATGTCCAATGTTTTTGGGACTCAACTTTCCTTCATTTCCAAATTGCATAATTCCTTTCCAGGGAAAAACTTTTAAAAAAACTTTATCCCTAATTTTTTTATTTCATTTCCCTTCTATGCTAATCATAATAACTTCTCTATTTATCCTAAGTTGCCTTTAACTTACTCTTGATAAGCTCTACCTTTTCCATCATTTCTTATACAATTTCAAGTCCTTCAACTACTTTTACCCCTTTTCTATCCTAGAAAACCAGACTTCCACATTTCTGTCCATATAGAGCTCAATACGGTGTCATACCAATGCTACTATGATATTGATTATTATGCACAAATTCCATCAAAGGTATGTACCTATCCCAAAAACCCTAAAACTCCAAAACATAAGATCTCAACATCTCCTCTATAGTCTGTATAGTCCTCTCACTCTTCCCGTCAGTCTGAGGATGAAAGGCAGTACTAAAATGTAACTTGATACCCAATGCACTCCGTAGTGCCTGCCAGTATCTAGAAGTAACCCTCAAAACTCTATCCAATACTATAGAAATTAGAATACCATGTAGTCGAACTATCTCTCGCATATGCAGTTTTGTTAACTGTTTTAAAGAGAGTCCAACTCTGATAGATAAAAAGTGCGCAGACTTAGTCAATCTATTAACTATCACCCATGCTGTGTCTTTACCTGAATGTGTTCGAGGTAAACCTATCATAAAATCTATGGTTATTCTTTCCCACCTCTAGACTGTTATAGATATTAGCTGAAGTTTTCTAACTGGCGCTTGATGTTCAACTTTTATTTGTTGACATACCAAACAACTAGATACAAACTCAGCCACATCTTTTCTCATATTTGGCCACCAATAATGTTGTTTCAGAGTATCGTACATCTTTGTCATTACTGGAGGCATAACATAAGGAGCATTATGTGCTTCATCTATTATCTCCTGCCTTACACCCTTAATTAAGCAGCATTATGTGCTTCATATTTGTGTGATTAACACTCCTGATTCCTTTAATTCCAACTTCACATTCAAGCTTTGTAAAGCTATCAAATTAGCCATACGTGTTAACTACAAACTAGATATATCAACACTTGATTTCCTACCAAGTTCATCAGTAACCGCATTTGCTTTTTTAGGATGATATTCAATTATGAATTCATAGTCTTTCAACAAATCTAACCATATTCTTTGTCACATATTCAATTATTTCTGGGTCATCAAATATTTTAGACTCTTATGATCAATAAAAATTTAAAACGTCTCACCATAAAGATAATATCTCCAGATCTTTAGAGAAAATACAACTGCTTCAAGATCTAGGTCATGTACTATATAATTCAAATCGTATGGTCTAAGTTGTCTAGAGACATATGCTATCACTTTCCCATTTTTCATTAAAATGCATCTAAGTCCCTGATAAGACGCATCACTATAAATGATAAATCCTCCGGTACCAAAAGGAATTGTAAGAACTGAAGCAGTGTTTAATCGATATTTTAGTTCATCGAAGATTTACTGACATTGGTTATTCCACTGAATAGATACATTTTTTCTCAACAGTCGTGTCAGCAGAGCAACTATAATTGAGAACCCCTATACAAATCTACGATAATATCCTGCCATACCAAGGAAACTATGTGCCTCTATAACTGTCTTAGGTGGTTCATAATTCAATACTGCTTCAATCTTCTTTGAATCTACTAATATTCCTTATCTTGATATCACATGTCCTAAGAAGACTACGTAATCCAACCAAAACTCATATTTGCTAAGTTTTGCATATAACTGTTTTTCTCATAAAGTTTGCAACACTATTCGCAAATGGTCTTTGTGTCTGTTGGCATTCCTCGAATAAATCAATATGTCATCTATGAATACAATTACAAACTGATAGACGAAAGAATGGAATATATTGTCATTAGTTCCATAAATGTTGTCAGAGCATTAGTCAAACCAAATGGCATAACCAAAAATTCGTAGTGATCATATCAGGTTCTAAAAGCAGTCTTTGGAATATCTTCCTGTGCTGTCTTAAGTTGATGATACCCGAATCTTAGGTCAATCTTTGAAAACATTGCGCCACCTCACACTTGGTCAAGTAAATTGTCCAGTTGGGGTAATGGATATTTATTTTACACAGTTACTTGGTTCAATTTTTTGTAATCTATACATAACCTTAATGTTCCATCTTTATTTTTAACAAACAAAACTAGTGCTGTAACATCCTAAAATTTGTTAGTATTAATCTAAAAGGAAAATAGATTAAAACATAATTGAATCAGACAAGAATCAGAAAAATGCAAAAAAACAATTGTGAACATGGGCTGAGCATGACCTCATGCTCATATCTGTTGAATAGCATGATAGCGTGCTCATACATGGGAAATAGCACGACCTCATGCTGATGGTATGTATAGATTTCCAGAAATTGATTCGACACGATATGGTGCACGATCAAACAGAAACTCATGTTGAAAAGCACAGCACGACTTAGAGCACGACCCGTGCCCAAGGTCGTGTCGATTGGGATACATTGAACATAATCGACCGTTATTGTTTTATTCACAAAAACATATAAAAAATGTGATAGAAGATGAAAGAAACCCTAGGAAGTGTTAAAGAGTATATTTCAGTAAGGAGGAATTCAAATCTTGGCAAGAATCACAACAAATCACTAAGGTAAGAAGATTTCTTCTTAGTCGAGTGACAAGTATGAGTTTATGTTGATAAGAGGTTACTGAGATTCTAAATTATTAGCTACAACTAATTTAAGTGTTAAATTAGTGTTAAGTAGCTAAAATTGAGTTAATTGAACTTGGTTGAATGGATTAAAACACTTAAATCATAGGTAGTGTAACATTTTGGGAAAAATAGATGTGAACGGTCTAGGAAAAGATATCGGCAAACCGTTTGGCAAACCGTTCAACATCACGGATATTCAATATAGTTGCAAATGGCCTAGGAAACGGTATGGGAAAACCGTTTGGCAAATCGTTTGACATCACTGGTTAGTCAGTGAAAATCGAACGGCAAACCGTTCGGCAAACCGTTCGAGTCGGTCAGATTTTATATTTAGCCGACTTACAACCTTGTAAACGAGAAAAACTCATTTTAATCTTCTAAGAACATTCCTTGAAGTTCAAAACCTTCCTCTTAGATTTTTAATCATCCTACCTTCATACCAGCCTCATATCTTAGCAAATCTTTGCATAAAACCATCCAAAATCATAAGGTAAGGTTGTATAATGGTTTATACAAGGTTTATACTTTGATCTTTGATGAATTTGATGGTTTTAAATGTTGTTTTTGGTGATGGAATTGTTGATTATAATGTTGAGAAGGTTGGAAATGAGTTTAGAGGTGTTGTTAGAATGATTTTATGTAAGGAAAGTGATGGAAAAGACGTATAACCTAAGGTTTAGGTTAAGTTGACAATTGGTTGATATTGAACTGAATTATGTTTATATTAATTAGAAGTGTTGTTGGAAATTGATATGAATAAGTGTAGGGAGTTGAAGTAAGCTTTGTAAATTAGTTGGAGATGAATTGAAGAAGATTGGATTTTAAAAGGAATTGTTGGAAAAGTTGACATATAGTTTACTTATGGTTGAAAATGATGTGTTAATGATTCTAAAATTAGAATCAATATTTGAATTGGTTAGTAATGCATTGTATATGGTTGATTTCGTACAGGAGGATCTGTATGACGACTGGGAGATTGTTGAGCTGTGTTGATTGTTAGTTTTTGCTTTGTTTAAAGGTAACGGTTCTTAAGCTTACATATTGATTCATACTTTGTTTCAGGTTATTCTTTTAAGTTAGAAATGCCTATAATGAAATGTTGAGATGTTAGATAAAGTTAGTGAATATAAGAATGGTGTGTTTGATTGATGAATGGATTGAGAAAGTGTATGTCTTAAGTGATATATAGTTGATTGATACTTTGTTTGATTGAATGATTATAAGCTTAGAAAGCTTATTATGTATGAT
>CANYCX011374106.1:0-10737 GCA_948193385.1 Breynia disticha f. nivosa | reverse complement strand
AGCACATAATCAAAACACATATAATTCTTAACATATTTATCAATTTAGCATATTATCAAATTAGCACATTATCAAAACATATAAATGAATACTTCATTTTATTCAACAGAAGGTTCATTGGTTGCTAAAGGCCAATCAAGCCAAGGAGGAGTATCAAAGAAGAATGAGAAGAACAAGAAGGGAACAAAATCTGATTTCCCTCCTTAAAAACATTGCCAGAAGAAGGGGTATCCACCGTGGAAGTGTTGGAAAAAGCCAGACCAGCAATGTGAGAAGTGTCAGAAGATGGGGCATCATCAAAAGATCTGCAAAAGCAATCCTACAGTGACACAAGTGAATTTACAGCAGAAGAACACTGCTCAGGTTGTAAATAAACAAGAGGAGGAACAATTATTTGTAGCTTCTTGTTTTTCAACCTGTCATTCACGTGGTCATTGATAGTGGTTGTACAAACCACATGACCTTTGATCGTAAATTTTTCAAAGAATTGGATACTTCCAATATTTCCAAAGTCAAAATTGGCAATGGAGAGTATATTGCAATCAAAGGGAAAGGAACTATGGCTATTGAGAGTTGTTCAGGTACAAAACTGATTAGAGATGTGTTATTTGTCTAATCAGAGAAAAGGGAGAAGCGAGAGAGAGAGATTCAGAGAGAGATTCAAGGTGGTGAGTGAGATTTAAGTTAGGAAATTGATTCGAGTTATCGAATCATCCATAGTTTGGAGCCAGGATCCCAAGGTATAAGCAAACTAAGTAAAACTCGAAGTTTTTATAAATTTCTACAAGTTTTGCTATAATTGGTTCGAGTTAATTTTTGCTAGAATTAGTGAATATAGATAGAATTGAGTTTGAAATTAAGTTAGGAATTCGTTAAATTGAATTATTATTGAATCGATTAACAATAAGAAAAAGGGTTAGGGTTCCAGCTAGGGTTTATGAATTTAGAGGCAAATTAAAGAAAATTCATAGGACATGCATTGAATTGATCGTTATAATGCAAAGTATAGATATATTGCTAATTATATGTTATTATATGATTGATATATATTATAGGACGGCAGCGTAGCCGAGTTGGACAGGACGAGAGTTCGCACCAGTCCGAGTAGTTCAGCTGACAGGTGAGTATATCTCACTATTTGGCTTTATTAAAATGAATGATTTTAGATATATTTATTTACGATCGAATTATGAATGACTTTGCGATATGAGATGCTTTTATATATTTGATTTACGAACGAGATAGAAATATGATTTTCACGTAAGAAATCGGAAACGCGAATACAAAAATGAAATGAAAACGAAAAAGAAAATGAGATGATTATATGTGTGTACTTATACGATTATGTTATATGATATGATTTATATGAAATGAAAAAGGAATCGTACATACGATTCAAATGAAACAGGTAAGCAAAACGAAAAGGCATACGAAACAGGTACGTGAACGCGTTTATGTTTTTATATGATACATGATATGTGATATGATATGTGATATGGAAAGGTGATGGAAAGGTGATAAATGATCGATCATTCGGAGATGGGATTAGGGAGACGGAAGTTAGGTCCACATGAAAAGGAGGTGGAAAACCATGTTTTCAAAACTAATAGGAAGACAGAAGTTAGGATTTATTATGAACAAGAACGTTCAACTCGAACGTATATGAACCGAAATCAATATGTGTTCAAAAGAAGTGTTTAATAGAAAATGATCGTTACTGATAAAAGAAAATGCAAAGGAAAAAGAAAAGAATGGAAAATACGTAAATATGAAATGAGGTTTATTAATGTGCTTTACGAGTATTTTACGAAATGAAACTGACTAGAAAGTTTAGTTCATACAGATATAACTGTTTACAAAATATCATAAAATGAATTAAAGATTACTCACTGAGCCCGCAACTCATACAACTGCGATGCTTGTTTCAGGTACAGAATTTAGCAAGAGTAGACTTCTTTCCTAACAGTGTCAGAGTTCCTTTTTACTACAGGTTGGACAGCTGCTACCCGATCTACTTCTCTCTCTTCAGCTGATGCCATTAGGACATTTTGCATACATGTTTGATATGTTATGATGTTTTTATATAGTTTGTATATTATACGCTGAGATTAATAGTAGATAACTCGATGTTATCTATAGTTTGATATTATAGTTATATGTTGATATATGAGTTTGAAATTTGTTGATATCTGTTGTTGAGATTGCATGTTGAAAGATATGAAAAAAATGTATGTGAGCGATATATATGGGAATTTGATTTGCAGGTGGATTGCAATAGGTTTTGGGATATCCATATTATAGCCATTATATAGCAGTTCTACGTAAAGTATGGACTTGCTAGTTAAAGAATAAAGGGCGTATTAGCGTAACACAAAGCTTAGTCCATGGATGTGTTAACTAATACGATCTTTATTCTGGGAACGTAATAGAATAATAAGAATTGGAATATCTAACCTATTGATATGAAGTTACTTTACGTAACTTAAGGTTAAATAAAAAGTAACGAGAACGGTAAATATAAGAGATAAAAGAAAAGTTTTTAAATTATACGTAATTAATACGATAGTTAGATTAGGATGTTTTAATTTCTATACTAAGTCTATCCTAAACCTAGTCTAAGAAAATAGGCTCAGCAGGCCTTTACAAACCAAAATAATAAAATAGGCTCATAAGGCCTTTACAACCCAAATAAATTAGGCCCATGAATGCATCATGCAAAACATTCAACATACAAATTCCTAACACCCAAAATCATTCATGGAATGAATGTACTCAAGCCCATAAGACAATGCCAATCTATTTCGTGCCAAAATAATAATGACTCAATTTCTCTTTTACATTTTACATAAATATCAAAATAAGTGTAAAACTACATGAATGCACTTAATCACACGAAAATTAAATACATAATCTGAAATTTCACAACTAAATTTCCACTGCCAAATTTCAATTTAGACCCTAAATTTTCATAAAATCTATTTTAGGTCCTTTTAGATTCCTAAGAATTAAACTAGTCCTACTAGTTCATTAATTCTTCTAAAAAACCACCTAGTTCAGGACTTTTCATATTTAGGTCAAAATTAAAATTATGAACAGTATGTGAACAGTAACTAAAAAACCTAATTAACATGTTTTAAGGTAAATTAGCCCCTCCTAATTTCATAAAATCAATTTAGGCATAATTGATAAAAAAACTACATTAAAATAGTCATTAAGAATCACATTATTGACCTGTTTTGTATTTTATGAAATAAACACTACACCAATACGTGACCAGCCATGATGAGGATTAACAATACATAAAACCCACTATTTTAATTCAGGTATAAACCCTAATTTACTGCCCATCTCGTTCAGCCCCCATTTTAGTCAAACTAGTCAACAAATTCATCAATTTATGCATTAATTGATTAAGGTGATTGCTCTAATACCACTGTTGGGATTGCTGACATATTCTAACACTAATGGCAGCAAAAAACACTCAAGAACACATTAGAAACCAGCCAAGTTCTTCACCAAAATTCAAGAAACACATAGATTTAATCCTAGATGATAGCTAGTTGATAGAAAAATGTAGACTTTAAAACAAAAACTTACTTTTATTCTTTCTTCTTGTAGGTCGTGAGTTTGTTACCAAAGAACAGTTAACTACCGCCTCAAAATACTTTGAGACAACATTTGTGACACCAAGAAAGAATGCCACACGTGATTCCTCTACAAAACTAACACATGAATTAGCAGAAATGTGTACTAGCAACAAAAGAGAAATTCGGTTCACCTGTTTGTCAATGATCGGATGAGTTTCTTGTGAAACTGAAGGCACAACAACGATCAAACTACGTGATCAGCCCCTAAATCTTACGTCACTCTCTAGAAAACCCTAAAAATCTCACGTTTGATATTTAGTTGGAAGCTCACTGTTTTTGGTGGTGTTTAGAGGGACGACCAACACTCTTCAAGAATGTTAGGGTTTTAGTTGGTTATATAAAGAAGAGTTTTATAAGATTAAACCATTTAACAATTCTAATCCCATTAGGAATTTTTTAAGTCTTTAATTAAAATAAAATTCCTCAAAAACCACCCTCCAAAAACTTGAATTTAATGTGGATAAATAAACAAAATTTATCTTTTAATTTATCTCACATTATTCTTGTCTTAGTTTATGACAAGCTTCTTAAATTTTCTCTCTCTTATCTTCTTACATATTTTCAGTTAAGACATTATATTTAACAAATAATCTTTGTCTTAAAATTATGTAAGAAATAATATTTCTCATCCATGTTGGGCCCAATTACCAAAATTGGCCCATATGCCCCATCCAGCCCAATAGCCGGATTTTTGACCTAAAGTGAAAAATCAAAAATATCCTTTTTAAATTTTTTGTCATCCATGTGCGATCTGTAGGACTATTTAATAAATGCAATCAGTTTAATAACTTATAAATCATAGGCGGTTTCAAGTAAGACACTATGATCACCCTAAATAAAATAGCTGACAAGCGGTGTCAACAACCATAATACAATTCAAATACATCCCTTGACCTCTGATATCTTGATTATCATAAGACATATTGCTAACACCCTTACTTAGTTATTTCAAAAAAACCCTTATTTAGTCCTAAATCACTTTTCTTGATCTCTATGACAAAAATTGATAAGTTCGAATAAATGACCTAATCATTTCATTCGGGTGCAGCCACACTCTTTCCAATCTTTTCTATCAAGCAGCCAGTGATATCTGCTCTCATTTTCATGAGAGGGCCAATCCCTTCACTTCACTCTTGCTCTTACTTGTGATTCTTATCATACCCAATCATACTCATACTTGTCAAACGTTTACGGCCATGTTAGGCGTATGTCAAAGTACACTAAAAGTGATTTTTAGTCTAAGGATAATATTTGATATTGCAAATAGTGATCGCTCTTCAAATACAATGCTCTTCATTCTACCTATGCACTTTGCTAGATATTCCTAAATATCTATATGGTTAAGCATACTTGATTAAATATGCATGATTGTGAATGTGTAATTTGGTTAAAAGGATTAAGTGCATAATGTGTAAAGTGTGTAATTTTTAATATGTGTGAATGATGATGATTATGAATTTAAGGTTGTTGTGTGAAATGGAATTTATGTGGAACTATACAAATAACTTACAATGTGTGAAATGACATTGGGCGCAGATGTTTGATATGTTATGGCATTGGTATTGGTGAGGATTTTATTAATGGTTTTGAATGGAAATGATGATATGAATTATATTGAATCATTGTTGAATTGAGATGTATTGCATCTTGTGGTCACTTTTGGGAATTGATGCATATGGCATGTTTGATATGAAAATGATTAAATGTTCATCCAGGTATGATGACATTGCACGAGCATGTGTGACATGTTCATTGGGAGGAAAATATAAAATGGAGAGTTGCCCAATTAAGTGAAAAGAGCGAGAGCTCTACAATTTGAAAAAAAATGGAGTTGCCCAACTGAATAAAAGAGTGAGAGCTCTATGAAAATGATAAAAAGGAGAGTTTCCCACATTAAGGAGAGAGATATCTCTCAAAGAAAAGAATAGAGAGCGAGAGCTCTCTAGAAAAAAATATTTAAGTGAAACTGGACATTATGCATGTCAATTGCATAAGCATGTGCATTCGACATTCATTACACTTCAATGATGAATGTTGTGATTTGTGAAATGTATATACTTGGCTGATTGTGTGGTTGCAAATGCTATGTGTTGGTTGTTTATTTATCCATAATGTTATGGATGAAATGTGGTAATAATGAAATGGGAATTTGAAATACACTTTGAGTATGAATTTGGAATGATAATTGAAAAATCGTTTGGCATGTGCTAATTGAGTGTTAATGGTGTTGAATGTTGAGTATGGAATGGTGCTTTATGGTTGCTGGCTGTGTGCTTATGTTTGGGGTGAGTTTTGTGTGTTGTTGTGAATTTGTCAAGGTGTTGTTGGTTTTAGCTGGAAGTAAGGGAACGGTTTAGGAAACGATTAGAGTAAACCATTTTACTAATCGTTCCATTTCCAGAGCCTTTTAGGAAGATCAGAACGGGCTCTGGAATGGTTTCCCAAAACTGTTCCAAAGACTGATCCACTTCCAGTGCCTTTTAGGAAGATAAGAATAGGCTCTAGAATGGTTTCCCAAAATCATTCCCAAAACCGTTCCACTTCTAGAGCATTTCAGCAAGGTTAGAATGGTTTGTGTAAACCATTCCAAAAATTATTCCACTTCCAGAGAGCTTTAGGAAGGGAGAAACGAGTTGCAAAACGGTTTACCTAAACTGTTTTGCAAACTATTTTCGGCTATAAAACAACGCTGAACATAACTATTTAAGAAGTAAAATGAAATGAATAACCGACCTAATACTTATAGGTTAGGAAAGGACTATGAACGAGAAATTCTTTACCTTGAATAATGAATTAATAATGATTGGAGTAGATAATGATTAAGATGTTTCCTAGATTCCTAATGAATAAAACATCTAACACTCTTTATCAATGAGTACTTATGCATTAACTACCTTGGTAAGTGATGTAGATGTACTTATGCATTTAGGACTTCATTTTTTGGGGTAGCTAGCAGTGCGACACTTGATACGAGGCTAGGCTCCTAGCATTTTAATTTTATACTTTTTACTTTTTAAATTTTATACAAATATTGGTATAGATAGTGGGTTTACATGCATCGTGTTAAAACCATTCCATAGCTTCCGTATGTTTATAACTTGATTTATAGTTATACCATCATTGGCCAGAGTTTTAATGAATGCATGTTTATTCATTTTTCCTATTCTCTTGGTTTACAAAAATACTTTCGAAAGAAAAAAATGGTTGTCAAAATTTTATAATTTATCCGCAAATGAACTCTTTAAATTTGGGCGCGATATTTAGTGGTATCAGAGCATGGATTAGATTCCCTGTGGATTGTGCCAAAATTGTTTTCATTTGCATCATATTTTTGGAAAACTAAAGGTTTGAAACTTTGATTTGTTTTAGCATAGAGCCGATTGACAACGTATCGCATGAGATCACTGAGTCCTAGGAGTCCATGCTAGGGCAGGGATCAGCCCCAAGACAAAGAGTTCTGCCTGAACAGGGTGATATGTCACCGTTTAATCCTACCCACACCCACTTCTTTGAGATTATGCAGCAAATAATGGGCAGGCAGGGGCTCAATAAGGTGAGGGCCTTAATATTGATAGAAACTTTGGGAAAGTACACAAGCAAGGCGCAAAATCATTTGAGGGTACTGCTGACCACACAAAGGTAGAGGACTGGATCCGACAAACTAAGAGGATTTTTAACTAGATGAGGTGCACACCGAAATAGAAGCTGAGGTATAGTACCTCACTATTGGAGGAGGGAGCTTGGGACTGGTGGGAAGCGATCCCCAAGAGTCAGAATGATCCTTCTACGTTGACTTGGGGCGACTTCTAAAGAGAGTTCATCGATAAGTACACTCCTCCTCTCTATCGCAGTAGGAAAAAGAGTTTTTAAAGCTGAAGTAGAAGGAGTTGACAATTATTGAGTATGAGGCTCAGTTCACTAGACTTTTTATGTACGCACCTGAGGAGGTTGCAACTAACTAGCAACAGAGAGATTGCTTTGAGAGAGGGTTGTAGTTCAATATCCGCACCTGCATTTCCATGAAGCATCCCATTTACCAGGTGCTTTTAGAGACTGCTTTGAGGATCGAGAAGTTGTTGGCCGAGGAGGGAAGACGTGAAGGGAAGAAGCAGAAGGTGTCTGGTCGATCCAATGCCACTAGAGGATAGAAGAATACATTTTTTAAGCCACCTAAGAGTGTTAATAGGGGCAACAGTCAAAGGAGAGTAGGTTCTGGGAGCAAGGGAGGTCATTCCTCTAAACCCCTTACCTTCGGACATTAGAGCATTGTTGTGCACACAAGTGCAGATACCAGAGACTTGTGTTGCTACTGCGACAAGCCTAACCACATCATCCGGCATTATTTCCAAAAATAATTAGATGAGCGACAGACTGTCTCCAGGTAGAGTAACATTGGAGACAACCATGCAGCTACTACTATCGACAGATGCTGAGGTAGAGGTAAGAGGGCTATGAGCACCACCTCAAGGGCGGAGGAGCTTCTCAGTCTGTGGCTCTACCTCAGGCACTTATCTATACTATGACACAATATAAGGCAACAGTTAATCCTGATGTCATTACTGGTATGATTTCTATTTCTGCATATGATACATTAGTACTAATTGATATGGGTTCTACTTGTTCATTTATGAGTGAGTCGCTGATAGGATAGATTGTGGGCAGTGTAGAGCCATTGAGATATGTGGTAGTAGTGTTGATGCCAGGTGGAGGTGTAGTTATGGTGAGAAACATGCTGAAGAACTATGTGTTGAAAATTGGCAAGCTGAGTTATATGACTGATTTGATAGTGCGAAGGATGGCAGAGTTCAGAGTGATATTGGGTATGGACTGTTTGTCCAGAAAAAAAAGCTGTGGTTGATTATTACTCGAAGGAAGTTGTGGTAGTGATATATGGCAAGAGGAGAGTATTGTTGGTGGGTGACCAGAAGATTATTCCTTCCTGCGTGGTATCGATAGCAATGGCTGCAAAATTAATAAGAGATGGGTACGAGGCCAACTTGGCATGTATGATCGACGTGAGTAAAAAAAGTTAGGAATTGGGGCTGTGGAGGTAGTGAGCGACTGCCCAGAGGTATTTCTGGATGAGTTACCGAGATTACCACCCTAGAGAGAAGTTGACTTTGAGATTGAGACGATACTGAGAGTAGTGTCAGTGTCAGTGTCAATAGCTCTGTATAGAATGGAAGTACTAGAGTTACAAGAGTTGAAGAGGCAGTTAGAGGAACTCCTCGAAAAGGGGTTTATCTGACTGAGTGTAAAATGTCGTATTCCTATTATTGTATTAATCATTTAGAAATAAATTTTCTGACTATTAAAGTTTGTAATATTTAAAAACTTTTTCGGTCATATTTTTGTCATTCATTATCATTAACCATTATTCATCATATACACAAATATGTCGTATAATCAGTTTATAGTTGTTCCGCTATATACTTAGAATATCAATCGTAATAGTTAGCACATCCATGGATTAAGCTTTATGTTAAGCTAATACGCCCTTGTATTTTTTAATATGAAAGTTCATACTTTACGTAGAACTGCTATATAACGGTTATAACCTGAATATACCTATAATACAAGGTCCATTCCTGTAAAAAAATTGAACACACTAATAGCTCTCAGGCACTATCAATATATTAAGCAACACTCACCTCAACCATAATATAGATCTCAAATAGCAACAAACTCATATATATATAAATATATCACCAATCTCAACAAACAAGTATTTGTATCAGTCTATCATAAAACATATCGTATGTGCAAGCAAACTATCCAACAACACTCAAAACATCCTAAGCCCAGCTCTAATGAGGAGAGAAAAAATGGTCTGGGAGTAGCAGTCGACCCACCTATCAAATATAATCTTTATCTTGCACTCTACTAGATCCTGAAACAAACATCGCAGTTGCGTGAGTTACGGACTCAGTGACTAGTCTATTAAGAACATAATATAACCAATAATCAATTAATACAATTCTCATTATAAAAATAATAAAATGTAAACCCTGTATAAACGATTACAAATTGATTTGATTTAGTTTTCTATGATTATCTCATTCCTTCACATTTTCTTTGATCTGTTCATTCAATAACGATATTCTTTATCAATCGTCATGCAACGTAATTTCATATGCAATATGTTAAATATCCCCCTCTTTATGCTTCCTCTCCAATATGATCATAATTTAATCACCAAAACATCTCTCCACCAATACCATATCACATCTGTATCTGTATCTATCATATCCATATCTCATATCCATATCAATCAATGCAAACATGCAATGTATATCGATGAATAAATGTAAATGTACCAGTTTGCATTTTCATTTTATTCGTACCTATTTTCAATTCGATATCATAAATGTATTCATTACCAATTCTATACAATTTTCACATTTTACCACTCCATCTCATTCAATCACAATTCATATATGTATTCAAACAATTAATCAAAATCATAATTTAATTTACAAACCCTAAACCTAACCCTAGAATTTCCTGAATTTATTTTTACATCGTAAATTCCCAATCCAAATAAATTCTATCTCAATTCTATAATTATTTCAATGATTCATTCAAGAAAACTCAAAGCTTTCAATAGCAAAACTCATAAAAATTTACGAAAACTTCGAGTTTTACCTTTTTTTATAATACCACTGAGTTCTTGGCTCGAGATTAGGATCGATTTGATAACTCGAATCAATTTCCTAACTAAATATTTAAGTTTCTCTCTTAATCTCTTTCACTCTCCTCAGCTCTCTCTGTTTGCCCTTTCCTCTGGAGTTTTAATTGTGTTCTTGAAGATTCTGCTCGATTTCTCAATTGCCCAAACTTATATTGTTTTCACCAGACCAAGTTAACTACACGTGGTGGGATGTGGATTACGCGTGGTTGTGCCCACCACGCATTTTCCCACCCTCCACCACGTGTACTTTTGTGTTTTTATGCTTCCTTTGATTCTTTGTTTACTTAACATCAACCTTCCATCAACCTTCTTTCAACTTTCCTTAAACTTGTTTCTAATAATTTATTTTTATCATTTTATCATCTAAATTCTTATTTTTATTAAAAATTTTACTTATTA
>CANYCX011373813.1:0-11395 GCA_948193385.1 Breynia disticha f. nivosa | reverse complement strand
TTTTTTTTTGTAATCGCGGGTTCGATCCTCTGTAGCGGCGATAGGGGAGACATTCGATCTTCCGTAGCGGCGATAGAGGAGACATACAAGTTTTAACTTTCGGTTCACCGGAACTAACCAAAAGACATCTCATTGTCCTTTATTTGTGGATTAACCCGACCCCTTTCTTAAAATTTTGACAACAAAAAAATAAAGAAATCTAAACAACACATTTATTTGTCTGTAGCGACCAATACAAAAATTATGCTGCTTCGTGCGACTACTCGACCGTACAATACCAGCATTTTTGAACTGCCACGTGGAGTTATTACTGTCTTCTCCCACGTGGATTTTTGTACGACAGTCGGCAACATCCAATACTTCCTGTCTCCAATCTTACCTCAACATACTCATATGTTACCACGTGGCTTAACCTTTAACCGTTAGATTGAATGGTATTGTCTTTCACGTGCGATCACAATGTAAGCAATTCTAATTTTTTAATAAAATAACACGATTTATAAATATATAATTAGAATATAATTTAAATAATATAAATTTAAAATTTATATTATAAATAAAAATATTTATAGAGAACTTTATGCGACAACTTAAATGATAAATAATTTTAAAATATGTAAGATTTTATATGAATTTATTCAATTTTTTTAGTTTATTATTATTAACGTTTTAAAGTTTTTTATGAGAATGGAGGCATATATTTCAACTCTCTTCTCCCACACAAGCACCACAAAAATATCGGCCAAAAAAACGAAAACAAAATTATGTGAGAACAAGTTAAATTTCGTAAAAATGAGTGTTTCCGTTGAATGAGCTTCTACGCCTTTCCGGGCGTGCGACAATGTCAGAAACATCTCTTTATCCTTGTTTACGCCATCCTTTTAGGCAAAAGAATGATCAGAGAATCAATGTGAGATTATATATGCGAAGAGCTGGAATTTACAGTGTCAAAAAATTGTAGCCAAGGCAATGAGTCATCTGGGACGGCTGCGGATCTCTTCTTCAAGCAGCCGCGCTATTAATCCTGGATCAGCCGTCGGCCAGGTTTCTATTAATCCCCGATCATCTGTTGGCCGCGGGTCTCGTATAATATTAAAGAGCGAGTGCAGTTCTTCAGCATTTGCCTTCTTGAACAGGCCTCTGAGAACTTTATCGATTTCGCTGGGTAACTGAAGAATTCCAGAAACCGGTCTTTCATTGTGATCTGCAGCAGTTACGCTGCTTTCTTTGGATTGAGAACGTTGTGGGATCTGTCCCTGCGGCCGTGAGTAGGGCCTGGAGTCCCAGTATTCCGCGCAAACTCGATTTCTGTCTAACGCCTCGACGGCCTGTTCGTAAATAAATCGAGTAAAAGACAGTCGTCAAAATGGATCATCATTGTGCATTTCAATCATATATACGAGGAATATACTTATACTGAGATCACAAGAATATATAAATTCAACGAAAACGAAATATCAACTAGTGGGATGCTTGCATTATACTGATGCTGAAGAAAGAGAATATCATGATCATTGGTATTCACTATCTACCTGCACAATTGCCGGAGATGAAAATCCGAACATTTCAAGGCCATCGAGGCTTCCAGGCGGTTGTAAAGGAGGAAGGTTAGCTCTTCCCAACTTATGTAGCCTTGTGATCTCGAAATTCACCCTCTCTCTTACCATTTCCCAGCATCTGCTCACCGAAACATGAACAAATACCTCGTTTGGACAGAGCTCCAACGAAACCTGTAAAGTAATGGAAGAGCCAGAAATTGAGATGCAAGATGCAATGTCATGTAATCAGCTCCAGGAAAAACAAAAAAGAAACAACAAATTACCATGAACAGTGGTCTATTTCGTCCGGAGTCCAAAATTTCTGATACGTAATAACATGTATTTGTTGGATCTAAAATATTTATGTACTTAACCCGGCTCCTAAATCCTGCAACAAATGTAAGGAATACAAGTAAACATTAACCATTCCAGTTTTAGCTACACAAATATCGCAAACAAGATCTATAATAAAACACGGGCTGCACATGGAACATACCTTTAGGAAAAATTGCATGATTGTTGCACCATGATTTTCCAGAAAGCACAACTCCAAACTCCAAAGGTTCAACATTGCAATTGATTCTACGCACTACCTTGGCAATACGGGGGCCCTTCTGGCGGTGATTTTTGTCCAGATTATCTTGTGAGCAAGAAGGGATGACGATGTTTCTAGGGTTTTCTGCAAAAGGTGAAGTGGCATTTACTCCCACTTTATCCTCATAAGGCTTTCCATTGCCATGTGATAGTGGAGACGGCTCAACAGACATCATATTTCCAATCTCAGAGGCGTTTACTCCCTTATTTTTGTCAAAACTAGGCTTTCCACTGCCATGTGACAGAGGAGGAGGCAGACTCCTGATGGCCACCATGTTGTTATTCCCACAGGAATCTCTTGCATTTGGGGAATTTTGAATGTTTCCACCAACCCCATGGGTAGAATAAACCTGGATAACAATGCCTGGAGGGCTTTGACCTGTGGTAGTTTGATTATGCTGATGGTTGCAGTCATTTGCTTGCACAATTTCAGATAAGCAAATATATCTTTGTTTATTTGGTACCGGACTCGCATTATTTGTGTTCATTGTAGCTGCATCAAGCACAGGAACATTAAACAGCACACCTTTTTCATTACTGCCCAGACTGCCATCGAAAGTCGAATTGCTCTCGCAAAGTTCTGGAGATTTAGTGGGAGGACTTTCTTTTGCTTTTTTCGCAACTGGCTTCTGTTCTTCTTCACTTTCATCATCACTAAGAAGAATAACGTTATCACGACTGGTAGTTGAAGGTCTCTCCACTATGAGCTCCCCTGAAATATCATTCTCCTCCTTAATCCCATGAAAAGATTTACGAAACTCAAGTGATGCCTCCGTGTCCTTCAAAGGAGCGTCTTCAGAGAGTTTCATTTTGTCTTCTGAAGCAGTTGTACTAAATGACCCAGTTGATGTAGTGATGTTTTTGGAGGATCCTTTTCTCTTTATATCCTCAAGGAAACACGCTGACAGATGTGATTTCATCTGTTTGAGTGCCAGTCCTTCTGGAGAATAAAATAGTTTACAATCTTGCAAATTGTCTTTTGAGAAAGACGTAAGAGCCAGTCCAAGATCTAGTTTTGCCCATCTGTAAATCGCACTCAGTTTTCCTTCCAACGCCTCGTTGAGAATTTTTAACTCATTAATATCATAGCGAAAAAGGAAAAACTTGGTAGCCCAAGAACATGAACACAGCTGCTTTGCATGACACAAACATGCATATTTATCCGGAGAACATCCGCAACCTGCAGCAGACAGGTGTAAATCAAAAAAGCAGATGCTGCATTCTCTTTCACTTGTGGCATCAAAGTTGTTATCCATTTTCAGTGCTTGGGAAGTATTACACAGAAAACCTCTCCTCACACTCTCCAATTCCACGCGTGCCTACAGAAGAAAAATTTTAACGGTCAAGGAGGGGAAAACTGGATCAAAATGGGTGTGAGTGCACTCAAGTGCGCGTGTTAAATTTTACCTTGAATGTTTTTGCTAATATCCCATCTTTTCCGCATACTTCAGTCCATCTCAAATTATCTGAAGTGTTTTTCTTCAGTAAGTTAAGCTCCCAATGAGCCCTAACTGCTTCCCTTGCTGCACCAAGCAAGAGTTTGTCATGGGAGATAGATGTCTTCCGTCCCTGTTCACGATACAGCTCTATAGCAACCTGTCCATGAGGCAACCAGTCAACAGAAGCCACATTTACTGCTTCAGCACAGTTGAAACCGCTGTTAAATCCTGCATGATAAGCTCGTGGGAATGTTAGAACAAACTCTCCAGAGTTCTGAACACATCGATACACAGGAACACCTTCTGATTTTAGTATAGCAGGAGAAAGCTGCGTCACCTGCATGTGAATCAAACACGGTCATCTCTATATGACGAAATAGAAAAAGAAAAGATGAAACAAATGAAGAATGTATTGATACTTTTCAAACTACTAGGTTGCCGCTTCCTTATGACACTCAGAGCTCATAATTGCCATAAGAATAATGAAAACAAAAACACAAGCAATTCATTAAATCAATACATTATGATGAAATCAAAAAGAAAGAACAAATGAAGGAAAAATAAAGAAATAAAATACAGTGTTGAGCATACTGAAACTCCAACGAAAAAAGAAGAAAAAGATAATTTGAACGAAAAGATAACAAAAGCGGGCAAAAAGTGGCAAACATCAAAGCAAAACATTAAGCATTCTTTAAAATCATATTATAAACATCAGATCTAAATGCTAAAATCTCCAATAGATATCAATTTTCATAAAGTATATCAACATTTGCAACCTATTAAACTAAAATCAATCCTTGGGCCTAAACGATAAACTCGCTTAATATGCAAATAAATATTAGTGTCATCTTCAGCAACTTCACAAGCAAACCAGACAAATAAAGAAAAACTAAGGGAATGTTGCTCTAGAACAATACGAACATTGTGCAAGTAATATCCAACATTTCCAGATTACAAGCAATTCAAATTTACAAATCATGTACAGAACATCATGAGACAAAATGTAAGAGAAAAGGTGTATTCCAGGACATAGAACTTGACTTCACATGCAGCTAAGTTGTTTGAGATGTGCAGGAAATTATACTCACCAGCTTATGCAGCAAGTCGGGTTGTTCTTCAAAAAGATCGGGCAAATGCTTCCTCATTGCCTGTTCCAGTTTAACAGCATCCTTTCCAGGAACGCCATACCACAGTTTTGGAGCACCCCAATGCATGTAATTCAGAGAATACAAGTGATGATCTTCTACATGCTGTTTTTAATCAAATAATGAAAGGAAAAAATTAGTGATAATTATTAAATCATGAAAATAAGTACATACCACCCAGTCAGGACAAAAGCAAGTAAATAATTCAAGTCCAAGAAAATAAGATGCTTCATTATAAAAGAAAAAAATAATGTTTTTCAAAATTTTTAATCGGTTCCTATTTTCTGCTCAGAAATTTAGCTTTTCGGCACAAGACATTTGATCTTACCCAACAGAAAGAGGAAAAACACATTCCAATGTACAACCATGGCACCACAACACCAGATATATCACCACCTTCGTAGGAAAGGACGGAACCAGGAAGCCTTGGAATGTTATTTAGATTCCAACCTGATTTAATATACTTTTCATTTTCAGTGGAATTAATGTCACTGGACTTCTTGGGGAACCCGCTACCAAATACCCCAGTTTCCAGGTCGGCTCCATACAGCACCTATTGGAAAAGATAGAAAAAGTGATCTCATAATTAAAACAAGCGATCTGATAACTAAATCACTCATCTTTACCAAGAAAAGGATATCAAGGGAAATCTTAAAAAACGCATACAGTCTAGGTATGCAATATGCATAACCAAAACAGAAATTTCAACTCTAGGATAATACCTCAATTTCTTCAGTTGCTTTCTCCACAATCCGCCAATATTCGCCCTCAATATTCTCCACTGATGGCTCAAAATCATCATGAAGTGTTGTCATGCTGCCTTCATTGGCTGAAGCATTATCATTCTTCCCAAAGTACTGGGCCTTAAACTCGTCAGCATACTTCTGAAATCTGCTCAAAGAAAACCGCGGACCAGGTTCAAACCCAAATCTCTCAGCCTCATAAGCTCCGATATCAGTAACTCCCGAGACACTTCCACCATCTGGTCCACAAAGTCCTGCCATTCTCATGCAATTCCTCCTTTTCTTTTTGCTCTGGTTATTTATCTTGGCGAACTTTTTCACCGCATCCCGATTCTGCAGCTTGTCAACTCTTTGCACTCGTGTGGTGAATGTAGAATTTGCCCATATAGTTTTTTCCTTGAGAGGGCAAGGAGGCTTCCAAGATGGAGGAGGTACAATGCGACAAATTCCATATGGTTCAGCTTTTGACCTTATGCTAGCTATATATTTAAGAGTATCTTCAAACTCCTGGATATAGATTTCAGTAAATTCTCAGAATCATACCAAAAGGAACAGAGATTACTGAAATTCCAGATAACAAAATATAACAAGAACGACCTCTTCAGTTGGATAAAATACAGGAGCATCCTCAATATCAATCCTACGAGCACTTTGAGGACGCCATCGCGCCATAACCTGTAAAAGAATACTAAATGTCAACCTAGCAGATACCAGAAGGCAATAAATGCATAATACAATTACACAAGAGCATCATCTGCTACTGTATCATTTGCTAATCAAGAAACAGAAGGCCATACAGCTAAAATTATTTTCCATAAAGCAATGCAAGCAGATGATGGTTACAAAGTGCTTAGGAAACAAAAGAAAAAGATCATGCACAGTGCTATGGATATGGCATTTCATCAAATGAAATTTTCCTCCTAGAGAATACCTTTTGGCAATCTTTACATTCTGTACATCCACGAATAACCCCCTTAGGAAGCTGGGCCCTCATATCTAAATCCTGCAAAAGTAAAACAGAACAGCGTGTGCTGCATTGTATCTGAGAAAAGAAAAGACTAAGCATTTTGATTTGAATAATGAAAGAAAAAAAAAACACTAGAAAAAGGACCTTATTGAGCTTCAAAGAGTCGGATTCATCCTCAGAACTCTGGTCTAACTGCTGTCCATAGTTTATCCATGGTTTCCGCCGTAGGGACTTTGTAATCTTTGAGGTATCAGAAATTCCAGAGTCCATATCGACCAGACCTGTGTTAGATTCAGAAATGCTTGCAGTGGCAGAACAACTAGTTCTATTTTGACTTTCTTCTTGTTCACCGAGGTGCACTTGCACCTTCTTTAAGGTGAAGGCTGCAAATGACTCGAACCCTGGAGGTATCGATGGAATTTCATCATTCTCTTCTTTAACACAAACCCTCATTAATTCAGTTCCCATCAGCACTGTCAAGTAGAGAGATGCAAAAAATCAACAACACCATACTTTTCACATACTGCAAAGATGCTAACAGAAAATTGCATGCTAATGTGTTCTACCACAATCAAATACAACTTAAACATAAACTTTTGCCACTAATACCGCACCCATACTCGCATATTCAAGACATTCATACACTATCACCAATAAGACAATTTGAAATTATTTCAAATGCATGCTCTCTAGAATCTGCTCAACACAATCTGGATTTAGATACTGGCAAGATCACTCCAAAACACACAACAAAACATGCATGCAAAAACTCCACATTCCTCAATCACACATTTCATATTGATAAACCATAAATGAAACCCCACAATCTATAAACTTAGCAACAAACAACAGAAGTACAATTAGAAGCTCAATATCCATATATAATTAATCAAAGCCCTCATCTACAATAAAAAATTAAGAACACACATGACAACTTCTGATCAAAATCTACTCAAATCAATTTCAATACTTGTAGTTGTCCATAACATGATCCAATGAAACCATCACAGAACATGAATCAAATTGGAACTCATCAATTGATCACAGTTGAACTTACTAATTAAACCCTGATACTTCAAAACTTAAATTCACACAATAAAAAAAATAAAAATCTTAATTTAAAAAGCAATCAATTTCAACAAAATAAATCTTCAGGGCTTACATGTACTTGATCAATCTCTAATTTCCAGCTGAAACTCCAAACCCTATTAACACCCTGTTCTAAAAAAACCCACAATTTACTATTCAAAAAAATTTAAAAATATTTTTTTTTCTTTAAAAAAAAACCCTAATTCGAACTAAAATATCAGATTGAATCAGATCTAACCCTTACTCTCAAAACCCAGATATCAAACAGAAGCAATTGCAATTTGAAGGGTACCCACAAATCCATATATGACAATTAAGCCCCACATATATAAAATTTAAAAAAAAATATCTCCAGATATTATTAATAAAAATTAAAAATTGCAAGAACCCAGAAGAAATTTTTATTCATATATCAAGAATCAAACAAAAAGATTAAGTCTTTCTGGTTGTACCTAATCAAACACTGAAAAAATAAACTTTCACCAAAAAAAAAAAGAAAAGAGGGCAAAATTGGAAGGAAATTATTGGTCTCACTATGCTGTTATATGTGGATATGTACATGGTGATATATTACAAAAATAGTAATGTTTTTTTATTACTTTTGGTTATGTTTTGTGTTTAGTGTCAAGTGAGGCAAACCCACATGTAATTCATGCATAGTCCTAGCAATAATAAAGTGGTGGATAAGTTCTTTGGGAGAGGGGTATTTTGGGAATGTGAATTGTAGTATTGACAAGTAATAATTCTTTCTCTCTTCTTTTTGGTAGAGAGTTGTTGGATATTAGGGTTCTTGTATTCTTTTTTGTTTGCGAAAATTTGAGAATTTGATAGAGGTTGAAATGGTGAGTTTGTGGAAGTCTCTTGGGATAGTACTTGTTGGCTAGTTGTGGTTAAGGGCAATTTAGCCATTTTATGGTTAACCTTTTTAAGTTTAGTTAGATTTCTTATAGCTTTGTTGCCATTGAGAATGAAAATCCAATAGTTTTGAAATTAGGTAGGTGGATTTAGGAATGAGTTTAAAATGTATTTTGTCAAATGAAAGAGTACAATCAATTAAACCCGGGAAATAATATAGAGGTTATATGACATAACGAAAACCATTGACTATAGTATGCACAAACATATTCTTATTGATTATTCTTTTTCACGCACTATTGATAAATTGAGTTAGAGTGTCTCTCATGTGTATACTCAATCAGTCGAGGATTGATAGTGCAAGAGAGATAAAAGAAGACATTCTTCATGAGTTATTTGAAACGTTTTTTTGACTGTTATGTAAAGTATTTTCTAATCTTTTAAGTTAACTAGTAAGATGTAAAATTTAAACTTTGTACTTTGTAGTTAACCAATGCTAAGATCATGGTATATTTTTCATGTTTTTATATTTTATTTTTTGAAATCATATTTTTTGGTATTTCATAATAAAATATTTAAAAATATAAACAAAAATATAATTTTATATTTTAGCTAAGAAAATATTTTCTTTAAAAATATTTTAAAAATAATAATTATTTTTTCGTAAATTTTTAAATGATAACTTTGTTAGCTTATTTTCCAATAGTAACAAACGTTAAAAAATCAAAAAACTAAATTTTCAAAAAATGAATTCTTACAAACAAACAGAGGCTAAGTTAGATTAACTTTATCCTAATCAAGTTAGAAAAAAAAATGTATCCAATTACTTAAGAGGACGACAATGAAGGAGTAATGCAAATAGGAATGTGATTTTAATAACCAAGTAATTATTATTAATTAAAACTAATTAATTAAGGGGTATTGACGAAAATCGTCCAGAAGTTCATTTCATATGTCCATGAATTATTCGTTTATGCATTAATTTTATTATCGTTCCCGAATGCTTGTTATTGTTTTGTTAATTGATTTGATTAACTACTGACTGAATTGGATCAAAATGATAGTACGTCAGTTAGATTCGTAATTTTATGATTGTGTATTCTAGCATAAGTAACAAGTTAATAATGTCTTCGTTAGCGGAGTAGAACATTTTTGATTGAATAAATTTGAACTATGTTAGTTTTGAATAAACTGAATACAATCTCTTGAATTACTCACCTAAACAAGCGACCAAGACTTGGAGTAAACGACATGAAATCTACAGTTCTTATAAAAGTGAGTGGTTACTCATGCTTTTCGTTCTTTAAACCTCTCTAACAAATGCCGTCGATCATCTTTTTGTCATGTTTATTACCTTAATCATTTTTTTTAAATTATATTCTTTTATACTATCGTATTCCTTTACCATATTTTTTCGGTCACCAACATTTCTTGACTCAATCTACAATATGAGCTCGGTTTTTTTCTTGGTTACAAAAATGGGCACAAGAGAAACTCAGACCACAATAAACTTGGTCAGATAACGAATGCCTAGCAAAGGTTCTGCCCGCACAGGAATGTCTAGCAGGGCCTGCAAGAAAACAAACTCATGAGGTGACCTTGCACCGCTATTTCACCATGAGCGAGAGAAAATCCCCCTCCAGACGAGTAACCACCAAGTATGCATTGGAGATTTTACTCCCACCAACTAATAGGGTTAGAATTCGAATCCGCATCGATAAAAACTGATAGAATATTGAGATCTCAACTTACTGAGCTAGCCTATATGAGCTATGACATGCAAGATGCGGCTGAAAACCTTAGGTGGGGAATTCAATGGGAGATGTTTCTAGGGCATCACATTCAAGGCTGAAAATAATTGTAACAATAGTAAATTTTTTCATAAATTATTTCAAGTTGAATTTTTTATTAATTTTAAAAATGACACCAAAATTATAAAACATCATAAAAGGCACCAATCATGAAAAACATGCAGAAACAAGAACGGATTTTGGTTACTCAAACAACAATCAAACAAACCAGTAGAATGAAAGATCTATTCAAAGAAAATTGCCATCACTCTCCCAACTGAGTCTCTATAAGAAAATTTCCCAAAAAATTAAGATACTTAAAATCTTTTCGATCATAGTTCCTAATGTGATCACTGGTTATTTAGGTCTTAGCTCATTCTTCGTCGTCCTCGTCTCCATCACCGCCAGCGGCCTTCTTAGCAGCTGCCTTCTGGTTCTTTCGCTTAACTCTACCAGGGCGACCACCGCCGAATGGGCTAGTCAGTGAAAAGTCAATGTGCTTCTGTGAGTCGACTCTCACCATGAATGATGGAACGTTGACAACCTGCCTACCAACCCTGAAAAGGGGATAAAGATCGTATATAAGAAAACAACTTAATGGAAAAAAGAGGGTGAAATGACGGGCACATAATGAAGTTGGGCTAAATCAAGGTTAATACTGAAATAAGAAAGTTGAGTTTCGACTAGTAAAGCCACTGCGAATGAAATCTGAATATCCAGAACATTAAATAACCGATCAACAAGCAGAGACGTAACTACCAATGGATATCATCATTCAGATGCGAATGGTCGCGTCAGGTGTCATGAATAAAATTTCCACTGATTCATTAGTGACACCCAACAAATGAACTGTTTTCGTATGTTCAAAGCTTTGAGTGACCAAAACAAATCACATAGCGAGAAAAACACGTCTTCGCTTCCAGAGCATCTTAATACCAACACTTAATGCACTGAAACAATGCATGACAAGATATAGTATATACCTTATATGCCTTTGCCTGATGAGCACTCTGGCATGGTGGATAGACTTAGCCATTCCCGACTTGAAAACAAGAGTTTGCAAGCGGCGTTCAAGAAAGTTCTCAACAGTCAATGCCAAGACGTAATCGAGCTTATTCTGATTCTCCTCCAAAAGACCATATCTATTCATCCTCCTCAAAAGAGCTTCACCCTCAAAAATCCTACGAGGGTTCTTCTCATCAAGGGTCAAAAGCATTCTAGCAGCGTTACGAATA
>CANYCX011373735.1:0-10576 GCA_948193385.1 Breynia disticha f. nivosa | reverse complement strand
ATATTACGAGCTTTGGACTTGCTATGTGATCTGGTCCTTATTGCTCATTCCTCTGCTGTGTGCGATAGAGGATTGTTCCACTGCTGTGTGCTATAGTGGACAATACCCGGGTCATTTGTATGGAAATGCATTAGCATCATCATATCATACATTTACATTTATATATATACTATGGTATGATTTAGATTCTGTGTGAATCTGACTTGCGAATATGATCTGTGTGATCAATCCTGTATGGATATAGAACCTGTGTGATTCGTATTTGCTCTGTGTGAGTTTCTTATTATCGTTACCTGTATGATTCGATATTTATTTGATAGATCTATATGATCTAGCCGATGCTGTGTGCTATCGATTTCAGATCTGTGGGATCTTGATGATTATGCTGTGTGTTATCGATTTCAGATCTATGTGATCTTGATGATTATACTGTGTGCTATTTGATTATTGATTTGTGTGATCTGATTGGATGATTGTTTATTCATAGATGTAAACTCCTATATGGATGATATTTTACGATCTATTGATAATGCTGTGTGCCATATATCTGTTCTGTGTGAACATATGTTTTAGTAGTATCTTGTGTGGATTGTATAGCTGCGTGTTAAAAGAATGTTGATCAAAGTGAAATGATAGGAAATGACCTATGAAACAAAGTGAATTAAGATAAAGATTGTTGTGTGCTAATTATCTTAAAACAGAATATAAATTGGCATTTCCAACATCAGTACATCCTCGTACTGATCAACACGTCCTCGTGTTGAATATTAAAACTGAATATGATTGAACTTAAAGTTCAATATAAACGTTGATTAATGGGAATGAAGGTTGCACGATGGTGCTAAATGGACCCCTGCATTTCATATAAACTTAAATTGGGAATACACTTACTGAGGATATTTTATACTCACCCTTTTTGTTGTTTATATGTTGTGCAGGTATAGCAGGATTGCCGCGAGGAGGAGTTGAGCACATATTTTACAAACACGGAAAGTTTAAAAGGATATTTTAAAAGAAATGTATTTATTTCTACATTTCATATTGTGTTGTTAATAAATCTTTTCTATATCCATGACTGTATTGAAATTGTTTTGAGAGGTTTGGATATATGTTTTCTTTATTTTTGAGATTTGGAATTAAAATCGGGACAAGTTTTGAAATACAGGTTTTAATTTTGAGTCTCACAAGAGCTGTTAAAAATGGTAATGAACCGTAACATTTTAGTTACAGTTGCGGTTACAGTTTGTCTTTTCAAATCGGTGAACTGCCGGTTTGACCGTCGGTTTAAATTGTCGGTTTAACCGCTATATTAATATGAAATATTCATTTTCATTATTATACAATTTTGCTTCCTTGTATATGTTAATCTTACTTATCATATCATTTACGTTCTAAGTAAATTAACTTTAATCTTACAACATTGCAATCTTTTTTCGAAAATAATTATACGACTGCTTTCTTTAATTTTTTTCCTTTTTGTCTAATTTTTAATATATTTTCAATTTATATTTAGCATTAAACATTTGATGTATTTATTTATTTATTTATTTATTTAATAATAACATATTAATTGATGGAATTTTATGTATTTTTTAAGAATATTTCAATAAATTATTATTTATAATTATTTTTAAAATTTTCTTTTCTTAACTAATGAAATTATATTATTTAATTAAATTTAAAAATGTGTCAATTTGTACCCAATTACTTGTCAAAAAATTATTATGTTTGATTTAGTTAAGTTAAAAATGTTTATTAATGAAAAAATTGAACTGCTCAAGGTGTAAAACCGTGACCATTTGACTAAACCGTATGAAACGTATTATAACCAAAATCTTATCTGAACTGTCGTGAACCGTGGTTAAAAGGTTTAATTTTGACTTGCAATGTACCATCATAACGTTATTCATATCGTTTTATAAATGTGTACTTAATTGTTAAGAACTCTCTATTTGTCCTGCAATTTAAAAAATGTTAATTTACTGATATTAATAACCTAGTCTTTCTGGGTTTCCAATACCAACAAAAAGGAAAGAAACAAAGATCGACGTCTATATGACGTGAAATTATTTTTGAATCGCACGACAGAAATATGCTAAAGTGAGAACAGCATCAACTACGTTCATCACATGCATGGACTATGAGACAGACGCAGAAACCCAACTTTACGCTACAAATTCAAGTCTTACGCGCCAAAGACCTGAAAAATCTAACCCGTCTAAGTCTAGTGCCTGTCATAGTCGCAGTCTCCAAGCTGGCTGTCCTAGTTGTACCTGCTCCCAACACCAAATATCATGACTCTTACCTTCAGAATGACCCAAAGTCAAGCAGTCATAATATTGACGGTCATCCTTCAATTTTCTGTTTAAACTTTGAATTCTATCACCCACATACGTGTGTGATGAGGAATGAAACAGAGCTCATCGCGTTTGTAAGTTTCGTATAATCCATCATGTTCGTAAGCGTATGTTCGTAAGTTTAAGAGAGAAGAAACTCAATACATTATCAAGTAAATGAATATTTTCTTTAAATATATATTCTTTTATCTGATGCCGGTAAGTGTTATTAGTATAATTATGCTGAAACTCTGTCAAAACATATTACTAATTTAAATTCCAGAGATTCCCTCGAAAAAATATCTAACCCTAATTTTTGTGTTTGCTGGTTTTAAAGTGTGCCAAGTTTTAGTTTTCTATTTGAGCGTTTGTGAATTCCAACAAAAATAATCAAGCGTAGTTCGAATTGATGTCTTCTATTAATTTGAACTTTGTTAAATTCTGACAACAACAATTTAAGTGAACTCGAGCGACAAACATTATGAAAAAAGAAGTAAATCAGACCACACAATGCGAGAGGATCAGCTTTTTCTACAAGGTTTTTGTTTCACAGAGTTGATTCAACAGTCGAAGTAGTTTGAACAGAAATCATAAAGCGAATGAATACCAGTTATGGTTTGATTAAAACTAGCTAGTAATGTCGTGGGGACACTACATCTTAGAAAATAAGTACCATGCACTTTGACATTTTCGTAATGGACAAGTTCTCTAGTATCTTTTTCGATCTCTTCTATTTGCCTTATAACACCGCGTATATCAACTGACGTGGGATTGTTCTAGCTTAACCAGAGATCTCGAGTTTAAATCCAAAGTACGCAGCTGCGTTAAAACTTGGTTGGGAGAACTTTGCCGCCCTTGTGATCCTGCCCAGTTCAAACGAGGATTAGTCTTGGGTGGCCAGGATTGGTTTAGAAAAAAAAAAAAACCCTTGCTAGGTCATAGGAAAATTTCGTGCATGGTCATTGAGGCTTAGTGTTATTCACATCACGGTCATTACACTAGCGTTCTGTCCCAGAATGTCGCTAAACTTTCGTCAATTAACCCGGTTAGGTCACTATAGATGGTTTTTGACGATATCTGGCACTCGAAACTTGATATGGGTTGCAATATCATCACGGTCACTAAAAAACACAGTACTATAAAAAGAGATACGACAAGAGAACGACTACCAGATCTATCTCCGTGATTTTCCAATAACAACTCTAAATTAGTATGCATATTTTTATCGTTTGAAAACTTTTTTTTCTCTTTTTTTATAATCTTAACAATTGAAATGAAATGAATAATTTTTGTTTTTCTCAAATTTGATGAATTTATTTATTTACAATATAAATGTAAATACTAGCCTCTACATCAACCAATTCGATCATTTTTTTCTTTTCTTATTAAGAATTAACCCAACCAAATTGTGTTCAGTTTTCAATTAGCTTTAAAAAATGTCACGAAAGGTAAATACTTTGAAAGTAAAAATACTCATTTGAATAGCTTCTCTAATTCTCAACTATTTCTTACGAGTTCTATAGAAATAAATTTTCTTTGTCCAAGAAAATTTTTGCTGTGAACAGTGATAGAACTAAACCAGTCATCGAACTGAATATGCGTGGTTCATTGGTGAAATAAACAGTACATATAAATATAATGCGGAATGTGGACTATGATTGCTCATCCGGTGGCGATGGAGGAAGTTGACGAGACGTCGATGGGAAATTTTGGTACACATAGAGTCTGATCCATAATCTTGTCTATTTAGCATCGGATGCGAACAAACACCAAACTACATCGTTGGTCCGCCTCTCTAAACTCGTTTCTTATCGCCTCCAAGTAAGTCTCGCACTCGTCCTGAAAGGATGGTTTTATAATTTATACTATTATAGGATGGCTCGAGCGTACTTGAAAAAAAAAGCATTAAATTTAACTAGCAAAAATATTGAAATAAACTTAAAAACTTTTTACCTGCGTGAATTTCCGCGGATCGCTCATCAACAAACCTCATCTAGTCGTCACGCTGAGCGTGAGTACGAACAAAATACTCGGTAGGTTCAACAAGCTTATCTAATTTTTTTTCCTAAAAACTGGAATATAATAATCATTTATGCGAACAATAGAAATTAGATAATTAGCATTTATCAAATATTTATTTATACAATCGATTATGGGTATAAATTTTTTTAAAGAAAATAGTGAAATCTAAAATAAAATAATTAATTTTACATAATCCAATTTAAATGTAAAAGATATATAAATACGGATACTTGTTAATTGATGTAAAAAGTAATTTATTTTTAAATTAGAATGGATTTGCGAGGTTTTATGTGTTCTTTTATCAGTCATTAGAATAAAATAATAATAATAATAATAATAATAATATGCTTTTTACTACTGATTTCTTATTAAATTTTAATGGGTCCTTTATTTATATGGTTCATAAATGATACGAGATTTATTTTGCTTGGGTCCATTGATGTTCTGTTTTCTCTACATTCACCGACTTTTTATATAGTGATGTGAGTAGGGCAGGCAATGTCATGTCGTTTGAGTGTTATATGTCTATTTATTTTTTTAAATAATTATAGTGTTTTTTAAATTTTTTATAAATTAATTTAAATTAATATTTTTATTAATTTTATTGGCGTGATGTCTGCAATTTAATTTTTACAGTTCTTAACATTTTTAAATAAAGGACATCATTAAATTTAATTTATGAAAAACCGGTAACTGATACAATTACTTAAAAAAATACAAAGACTGGAAGATAGATATGCACATAACAGTGATGGATAAGGGTGTCCGTTAAACCGACCGAATTGGCCGAAATTCAATCGAAAAATTCGGTTTGGATCGGTTATTTATATATTTCGGTCGGTTCGGTTCAGTTTTGTAATAACAAGTTCGGTTTTCGGTCGGTTCGGTGAAAACCGGAAAACCGACCGAAAACAGAATTTTTTTATAAATTAATATTTTATTATATATTTAATACTCATAATGTTTTAAAAAATAATTACAGTGAACTAAATAAATAATTAATGTGTAGAGAAATTGTCATAACTAATAATATAATATTGAAAAATATCTAATTATATAATATTAATTAAAATAATCACATAATAAATAATATAATAATAAAAAATAAATTCGGTTAACCGACCGAACCGAACCAAAAAATTCCTGTTCGGTTCGGTTATAATCTTTATTCGGATCGGTTCAGTTTTTTATTTTTCAGAAATTCAGTTTTCGATTTTTTCGGTTCAGTCACCGAAACGACCAAACCGACCGAATAGACACTCCTAGTGATGGAACCAAAAATTTTTTTAAGCGAGGCCAAAATAAATAAGCTAAAAATAATATATGAAAAAATGTAACAAGAAGTGAAACTATAGAAAATACAGCAAAAAGGGGGTGAAACCGTAAAAATATACACAATAAAATAAAAATAAATGAGTGACTATACACAACGAAGAACAATTTTAGGGAAGTAGTCGGATTAACTCATGAACTAAGAACGTGAGTCTCAGAAAGACCGAAAATGCTGGTTAACCTCTTTTACTGTTGAACTCACGACTACAGCTAAATATTTTGCTCTACTATATATAACAAAGCATGCCCTTGCGCCATTCCATGCAAAATATATCCCAAGCATCGATCACTTCATTAGAAAGCCAAACTAACAGCATTTCATCATGACTTGTAGCTTTCTCCCCCTTGCACTCCCCTCCCCTCCTCCAACTCCGAAATGGAAATACGATGTTTTTCTGAATTTCCGAGGAGAAGACACCCGCAAGAACTTCGTCAGCCATCTTTACAGTGCTCTGCACAATACAGGAATCATAACGTTCAAAGATGACCGTGAACTTGAGAGAGGGAAAACCATTTCCATTGAAACCTTAAAAGCAATAAAAGACTCGAGAATTTTAGTTGTCGTTTTCTCCAGAAACTATGCGTCTTCTACTTGGTGTTTGGATGAACTTGTAGAGATTGCTCAATGTATAAAACCTGCCGGAGAACAAACAGTGTTGCCGGTGTTCTATGACGTGGATCCATCGGAAGTTCGTGGACAGAGGGGAACGTTCATGGAGTTCTTTGGGAAACACGAGAAGACTTTCAGGAGAAATATGAAAAAAGTGCAGAGTTGGAGAAGTGCACTGATACAAGTGACGAGCCTCACCGGATGGGACATTCGAAATAGGTACGTACGCATCGAGTAATTTGATATTAAATAACTTATTTTGCATATCCAAAAACACAATTATTGAGTACATAACAGAACGAACGATACGAATTTAATTTTTGTAGTGTTTATATTATAAGGAATGATATTCGATAAAATAAAACATAACATGATATGATTCGTTTAAAACCTGAATCGACACTCGTGATTATAACTTGTTTACAAGTATGCCAAGCATTTTTTAAATGTTTCAAAGTTACTTTTAGCATAAATATATTTGGTATTCTTGTACTTTTTTTGGAAATGTTCTTACAAAATTGACACCTTTTTAATGTTTCATGTACTTAATTTTTTTTATATCTATAAATCTTATTCATATATTGTGTAAAAAAATAAGAAAAATAAGTCAATATTTTGTTCAAAAATAAGTCAGTCTTATACTCAACTACATGCGATAAGCTGATTTTCCTTTATTCAAAAAGAAGTCAAATATTTGTTTTTTGGTTCAAGAAGACGTCAAATAATAAAGAAATGGAGGAATTTTTGCTGCCATATAATTCAACCCCATTAAGACTATTTCACACAGCTATGAAATATGAATACAAAAGAGGGAAAAAAAAACAAAAACTTCTCTAGTATTCTTTACGCTAAAAAGTTATGCGGTCTCTGAATAATACTCCTAATAATTTTTCGGTCCTCTGAGTAATTAATATTCACTTTACCAGTCCTCGAGTAATTAAAAAACGGCTGCTGTTAATCCTCAGTTAAATTAAACTAGCAGATTAAGAAGTAAATAATTTATCGGTCCCTATAATCTTTTTGTTTAATTTATCGGTCCTTCATTAATACACACGTGGCAAGGGCAAGAATGACATTTTAACTTTTCTGTTAGCTTAATTTAACGAAAGGATTAACGACAATCGTTTTTTAATCAATCGGGGACCGGTAAAGTGAATATTAATTACTCGAGGGCCAGGAAATTATTATGAGTATTACTCAGGGACCGCATAGTTTTTTACTCTATTCTTTATGTAGTGTTATTAGAATTGGACCGAACTAGTCGGTTAGATTGGTGAATTAGTCATTGGTCTCTTCTGATTTTATCATTTTGAACGATTTTCAAATGAATTGATATCAAACTAGTAAATCGGTCGGTTCAATTGATAAATCAATTCAATTTTAAGTATTAAAAAAAATTAAATAACTAGAGGAATTCTTGTTGTATATATAAAAAATATTTATGACGAAATTCTTCAATATTTTTGTGAGAAATGAACAAATTTTGAATTTTCTTTAGTTCATAATGGTAAACTTCATCCATAAATTATGTAAAAAAAAATAAGTCAATATTTTGTTAAAAAAGAAGTCAAATATTTGTTTTTTGGTTCACAAAAAGGTCAAATAATAAAAAAAATGAAAGAATGTTGGGTGCCATATATTTCAACACCATTAATGTTAATTCACACTGCTATGAACACAAAATTGGAAAAAATAAAGTCTCCTGCATGCTCAAACACACATTCACATATATATTTTTAGCACTTGGTTCCATCTTCATATTAATATTTTAAAAAATGGATTTTATATTTTTATAAAGATTACTATTTATATAATATATTTCTGAAATAAAATGAAATGAAATTCATCATAGAACATTATGGATCCGGGTGCATTTTTAATATCGATCCTTTGGGAATTTATCTGAAAAATTACATTATAATCATTTTAGAAAATTTTAAAAAAATTACATTATAATCATTTCAGAAAATTTTAAAAAAATAATGAAAATAAATAAATTAAGAATAATGTAATATGATAAACAACAAATGAAACGATACTATAAAAAATATACTATGCAAATGATAAAACTATAGAATTAGACACAGAACGACCCCTCGTTCATTTTTTTGCGCATGATTATGACAAAAATGATTGTTTTCAAGCATAAAAAAAATTTATAATGCTTTTGTTTTTTTTTTAAATCAAATGCTGCATTCAAATAATATAGCTGTCAAAAAAATACAGAAATAGAAAAAAGAACCCTCACTTGTTAGAATTAGACATAACATCAGAGACTTGAACTAAAGTATGAGCGACTTGATTAGGTGAAAATATAGAGGACAAAAAAGGTTCGAATTGACAGTTTTGGTTTGGAACTAATGGTTAGAATCGGACCATGTAGTACACAGTTCGACTGATTCAATTGTGGTTTCGATTTTTGAACGGTAATTCGAGCCGGCTCAATTCGATTCTAATTCGATGGTTCAGATTCAATTTTTCCGTAAAAATTAATCGAATCCACGATTTCTTTCAATTTTTTCACGACTAACTTTACGTTATAATCAAGTGCAAAAGGTTACGTAAAGCATTAGAATTCACAGGAGACAGATTTTCTGATCTGAGTAAACGCTACGAAATAGAAACAACAGATGACTGAGATTGGTACCAACTAATCAACCAAAAGTATTGATCGTATGAAATTAATAAAATTTTAAAACACAATAAATAAAATCCAAATTTTTCTCTAATAATCATGTAATTACTTATTGGTACCGATAATAATTTAATTAATTAATTAACTACATGTTTGTTTTGTAGGTTAATACAATTTATTAGAGTATGGTATAATGCGATATAGTATTAGATCGTAAAATTTATAATTTTATAGTTTTATTAAATTTTTCAAATAATGAAAGAATAATAATAACTCGTACCATTTATTAAAAGACAAAACAAGCATAATTTCTTTTGATCGGAGTAAATCATACTGTACAAAACCATCAATCAAGCAAGTCACAAAGAGTTTGAGTTATAGAGAGAGTGAATTAAAAGAAAGAATTGTTTAAAATAATGAAAAAAAAACTAAATGTAATGATTTGATTTGAAAAAAAAAAAACTTATGATTTTCATTCTTGCAGGCATGAATCAGAAGCGATTCACGAAATTGTGGATCGAATATCATTTGAATTGAGAAAATCAAGTGAAAAATTATCATTTGCAGCCAACAATTTGGTTGGAATGGATTCACGTGTTGAAGAACTGAGATTATACCTTGATATTGGCAACTCCAACGATGTTCGATTCATAGGGATTTCTGGAATGGGTGGCATTGGCAAAACAACGCTTGCCAAAATCATCTACGAAAAATTTTCTTCAGAATTTGAAGGTAACAGTTTCATTTCAGATGTTAGAGAAGCTCAAAACAAACATGGTTTAGTTCCTCTACAAGAACAACTTCTCTCACAAATCCTGAAGCAAAAAAACCTGACAATCCTGGATTCTTTCGATGGAATCAACAGCATTAAAAAGATGTTGTGTCATAAGAAAGTTCTGATTGTTCTTGACGATGTGAATCAAATCGAACAGCTGAAATCATTAGTTGGAATGCGAAGTTGGTTTTGTAAAGGAAGTAGGATCATTATAACAACAAGAGATGAACATTTATTGATCAGTCATGGAGTCGACAAGATTTATAAGGTGAAGAGCTTAAACCAGATTGAATCATTTCATCTTTTCTGTTTGAAAGCTTTTAAGAATGTTGATTATGAAGAAGATTATGTGGAACTAGCAAACCATTTTGTTGAATATGCTAATGGACTTCCATTAGCAATCGACATTCTTGGTTCTTTCTTATATGGTCGGACTGTAAATGAATGGAGAAGTGCATTGGAAAGGTTGAAGGAAATCCCAAACAAGGAAATCATGGAGAAACTTTACATAAGTTTTGAGGGATTGGAGGAAATGGAGAAGAAAATATTCTTGGATGTTGCTTGTTTCTTCAAGGGTGAAGAAGAAGAATATGTGAAGAGAGTACTAAGAAGTTGTGGGTTGTTTCCAGATATTGGATTTAGGGTTTTAATGGACAAATCTTTGATAACAGTCTGTAATGGAAGGGTATGGATGCATGATTTACTCCAAGATATGGGAAGAGAAATTGTTCGACAAGAATGTAAGGATGAACCAGGAAGACGTAGCAGGTTGTGGCTCTATAAAGATATCTCTTGGGTTATGTTGAATGATACTGTAAGTATACAATTTTGATTAAGAAAATATTAACTTCGTTGAATGTTTTAAC
>CANYCX011373521.1:0-11260 GCA_948193385.1 Breynia disticha f. nivosa | reverse complement strand
AAACTAGAAGATACTTGGAAATGTTATACATTCTCAAGTACCGTGATCTGGTGAGTTAAACACCTAAGCTTGTTTAGTTTCAATGATCAAAGTGCTAATCAGATTCTAACTTGTTCCATTTCAGGTTAACTCCATCCCTATTTCACTCGAGCATTGAGACTTATGAACAACTCAGGCTGCCTATTTGGCCGCTAATTTTTCTTGTTCGTTATGATTACTCTTTCATTTGGAAGTATAATGTTGCTTTTTTTTTGTGTTGTAATTTGTGACTTTAGGAGACTAGGCCTGTTTTTGGTTTAACTCTCGTATGTTTTTTGTTTGCGTTTGAAATCTAAATTGAAGCAGTTTTTATATGCAGCTGTTCGACTGTGTTGATCATTTTCTCTTTTTGACACACGTAGACACAGACGTTGTAACATCAAACGAAACGCACCCTCTAGTGCTTTTTGTCGTTCATCGACTGAGATTTCCCGCATGTGTTCTGCAACATCAAACTAACTCGCCTCCCAATGTGCTACGTGTCCTTAAATCGATACATGCGACTAAAGTTTTAAACCGGACTATTCAAATTAATGAATCAAATCGTGTCAATTCGTGTTAAATTTGAAGAGGTTATAAATTAGATAAATCATTTACCGTCAGACTCATTTATAATCTACTCAAACTGACTCATTTAATATTGTGTCGGGCTAAGTAGAATTATCGTGTCAAACTTTTTTCTTTTCGATTAAAATTGTCAGAGATTTTATATACTTTTCTAAGAGGTAAATTTTAATTTGTCCATATTTCAATAATATCTTTTTTGCTTTTTACTTCAATTCATATAAGAATAAGCATTATTATTTATGTTTTAAATAAACATAAATATAACAAATAATTAAAGAATAAAACTTATGAACATATATTATTTATAATCTTCACTAAACACATTAAATATTATTTTTTATATTTCAAATCTTCATATTAAAATATTTTAAATATTAATATTTTCAAAGTTTATTTTTTAAATAATTTTTTAATAGATCATAAATGAGTAAATTAGGTGTGCCAAGCTCCCATTTTATGTCTCAATCAAATACAGATAATTTCGTGTGATATAATGTGGAATTGGGGGTAAATTTTAATATGTGACTCTTGAGAAGGGGATTTAATGAGACCCATTTTTCGTTTAACTGAAAATGTATAGATTACATTAAAATTAAAACTGCTTTTATAAGCTCAGATTTATTTTTATTAAATTGAACGACAGAAACACACTATCTCAACGAGGGACTCACCGTAAAACTCCCAGAATTGGGCGATCGACAGCACATCAGTCGCTTTATCCTTTGGTTTTGTTCCTCGACTTTCCCAATGAAATCGTGGAAAAATTCGAGAAAGTCCACGTCACCTTTACGTTATCTGCAACTATGTGCTTGTTTCGGCGACTTAGTTTAATTTCTGAACAGTCCTGGGAGTTTACAGTATTCTACAAACCAGTTACAATATATGGAAATTCGCTATTCTCCCTAACAGTGTGTTTGGATGGAGCGTACGGGTAATTAATATAAGTGTAAGTAATGTTAATAACTAGAAAGGAGTAGAAAAAAATTAAAGAGTACAACCATTGTATAAAAGATAAAAAAAGAGGATAATACATAATGGAACGTCAAATTATTATTTCAATGTTAAAGACCAAAAAACTCATGTAACAAAATAAAATAAGGGTATTATTAAAAGAGGTCAAATTGAGATTTTATATTTTAACGAGGTTAAAACAAGAAAAACGTATATAAAATATAACTCTACGTCTCTTATACTTCGATTTGGAGGAGAAATTAGGGTAATACTTATCCTTCATTAAGTTAAGAGCAACCATAATGGAGGATTAATACTCCATGTGGATGGTTTAATGTCACATCATCATGAAAGAAAAGATGAAAAACATTAACCCGTTGATGTATATGAAGTGGTTAATATGTGGATCCCATTGATTTTGTTGAGCCTATTTAAATAAGTTATGAATAAAAAAGTTATGTATTAAATAATAAATGATGTAAATGGGTCTCACAATAAAATTTAATGAAATGTATATGAATGTGGAGGAAAAGTTTAATAAATGAAGTGTTCATAGAATCCTGACGTGGCATGTGCATCAACCTTTTAAAAAAATTTATGAGTAAAGATGCCCTAACTTACCATATCTTTTCAATCCTTTCTACTCTGCCAAATAAAAATAATTAATTACCTTTCTATTATTTGTCTTTCATTTCCCTCCTCTACACTTCATCCAAACACACTATAAATATCTACGAGTTATAATTAAAAATTAATATTATTAAGTATGCATCAACTCCGTATTACTAGCGCAATTATTTTTAATGAGGAAGACCAACAATAACAAACATGAGGAGTGGAATAGAAAATTTGAAACTTTTAGGACCACAAGAAGAAATTATACAAACATCAGGAGTGCGAATAAATTGAGGCTTGTTATATTGGATATTCAGTATTATTGTTCTGCAGATGCTCTTCGAAGTGTTTGAATCTGAAAATGGCGAGTAATACCTCTGATCTTGTTGGACAAGTACAGGAAGCTCACAAATTCGACCACGATTCACTTCTACGTTACATCTCCGTTAACGTTGCTGGCTTTCCGTCTTCTCTCGTCGCATTTAGCGTCAAGCAGGTAATGCTTCTCCGCAATTTAATTTTGGTTCTTTTTTAAATTTCTAAGTCTATTTTTGAATTTAGTTTGGACACGGACAATCGAATCCTACTTTTCTGCTAGAAGCGAGTGATGGAGTTAGTGTGAAACGGTACGTTTTGAGAAAAAAGCCTCCGGGGAAATTACTAGAATCAGCTCATGCGGTTGAGAGAGAGTATCAGGTTTTTATTGTTTTTTTTTGGTGATTGAAAACGTGTGATTATATTAAGTGCTTAATTGTGTTATCAAATGAGTTATTGAATTGAGTATTTTGTGTTTCCCTGACGTGGCAGGTTCTTCGTGCACTGGGGGAACATACACAAGCTCCGGTCCCGAAAGTGTTCTGTTTGTGTACTGATCCTAGCGTGATTGGGACTGCATTTTACATTATGGAGTATCTGCAAGGACGGATTTTTATTGATCCTAAGTTGCCGGTATCACGTTGTATCAACAATGGTTTAACATTATTTCAGGAATTGTGGTAATTGTTAGTGAATAATTCTTTGATTAGGGTTTAGTGCCTGCGAAAAGGAGGGCTATATATAGAGCAACTGCAAGGGCATTGGCTGCTGTGCATTCTGCTAACGTGGATGCAATTGGTCTAGGAAAATATGGACGGCGGGATAATTATTGTAGAAGACAGGTGCGTTTTAGACTTCTTTTCTCTTGATTTTGTAATTTGGATTGAAGAAGTGGCATAGTAGGAGTATTTTTGAAGTTGAATGTGAGTATTATATATGGATGATTAGTTGTGCGAGGAAAGTTTGCTGAAATTTTCCTTTGGTTCTCCAATTCCTGCAATTTTTTTCATATTTTGCTGTTCTTTTTTAGGTGGAAAGATGGACAAAACAATACATTGCATCAACTGGTGAAGGAAAGTCTCCTAGATATCCTACGATGTTGGAATTGTCCAGTTGGTTGCATCAACACATTCCTTCTGAAGATTCTACAGGAATGACTTCTGGCCTAGTTCACGGTGACTTTCGCATGGATAATGTTGTATTTCACCCTACAGAGGTATGTTTCAGTAGGATTTTTTGGATGAAATGTCTGAAAAACCTCCTCTCTTTTATTCACTAATCTGACATTTTATACAGTTGCTATAGTGGTTTGGTCCCATCCTAACTGGCCTGGGATTGAGACTTTATTATAGTTGTTTTTGATGAAAAAACATCTGTGGTGATGCAGGACCGAATTATTGGTATTCTTGATTGGGAATTATCCACTCTTGGAAATCAAATGAGCGATGTTTCATACAGCTGTTTGGTATGAATTTCCATTTATATGCATGGAAAAAGTTATTGCAAAATGTTGTTTTGTATTGCTCCATATTATGTAGGGACTATTCTCTTGCGGTGACTTTTTTTGATTTATACAATATCATCTCCTCTGCATGGATGTTTCAACTTTCGTATTATCATCTTTAATTCCAGGCTCATGTTGTGGATTTTAATCTTGATAATGAACATACGGGCAAAGGTATGGAACTTCTTGGACTCCCTTCAGGGATTCCATCTCAGGCAGAATATCTTGCAGAATACTGCTCTGCATCTGTAAGGCCCCCTTTTAAGCTCTTAACTATTCTTATAATTATATTATATATGGGGATATTTACATAGTGGATAGTTTTAATATAATTTGGTGAAAAATGAAGTCATATTGTATCATAAACTCTGAAAGGAGTGGTGTCATGCAGTTAGCTGGAGAGTAAAGGTCAATTTACTTAGTGGATAATTTTTATTGAAGTTCTCTCAACTCTCTCAATTGAACTGTAAACTGTAATTCTTGGCAAACAATTTACATTCTTATGTTTCGAGCTCACCAATGAATGCATTTCTTTGTAAGTAATGCTGGTCATGGACTCATAGTAAGGTTCAAGCATAACTTTTGTTTCATTGTAATTTAACTTTACTGCTTTCCATCTTGTACCTTGCTTTTTGTTTTAACGTTTAATTAAGTTGCATAATTTATTTTATGGGTACCATTAGTTTATCTAAGTGCTGTTGCATTTGAGATTTTGTAATATAGGGAAAACCTTGGCCCGCTGCTCAGTGGAAGTTCTATGTTGCCTTTGCATTGTTCCGTGCAGCATCAATTCTTGCAGGGGTGCACTGTCGATGGATTATGGTAAACAAAGACAAAGTTTGTAAAGTTAATATTGTTGTATCAAGTTTTTATCATGCAAGTTCGGCAAATTGATGTTGTATTTTCTGGACGTGGTGATCTAGGGTAATGCATCAGGAGGTCATCGTGCAAGGAATGCGGGGACTCATGCAAACAATCTTATAGATGCTGCTTGGGCATTCATTAGAGTAGATTCTGTGCTTCCTGATCGCCCTCCATCAGGTTGCTATTTGACTTGATATTGTATTTATGAACTACAATCAGATTGATTGCATTAGCTTAGCATTTCTCTAAATTATTGTGGTTCATGTCCTTAGTGCCTTATATCTTGTTGGGAAAATTTTGCGTATTTAGCTTCATATCTACACCCATTGAATATCTCATAGATGCCAAAGAGAGGATTGTGATTGCAAAAGAGAGTGACTAAATGATCTAAGTAGCAGACTCTCAAGAATATACATAAGCAGGATGTTGAGATTCACATTGGAAGGGTAAAGATTGAGATTTAAAGCAAATAGACTGAACAAATTAGTGCTGAAGGTCTCCAAAATAATGTTAGAACTGTAAATTGTATGCGTTACTTAATATTTATTGATTAGCTTGCGGAGGATAATCTAAAGATCTCAAATCTATGTGATGAGAGTAAATATTGTACTAACAGTAATTCATTCTAGCTAGTGAGCCTCATTAAGTATAAGAATACTAAGATCATAATGATTTTAGAGATTTTGACATTATAATAATGTATAGACCTTATATTTTATTATTACTTTTTTTATTGCACTGATTTCAAAATATTTTTTTCCAAAGACTTTGTTCAAGCATCTTAATTTGTTTTTACTTCTCTTATTATTCAGGCCCAACTGATATGGATCACATGAAACAACTTGGTGATGACAGAGTCCCTTCTGGAGAAAGTGGGAAATTTATTCCTAGTAAAAGGGTGATGGAGTTGAGAACCAAGTTAATTAAGTTCATGGAAGATCACATCTATCCGACGGAAAATGAGTTCTATAAGCTTGCTCAATCTTCTTCACGGTGGACAGTACACCCAGAGGAGGAGAGGTTAAAAGAGCTGGCAAAAAAAGAAGGATTATGGAACCTATGGATACCGGTACATCTTGTGGTTTCACAATCATGTGAATGTCTAATAAGTTTCAATATTGTTATGAACTTAATTTGGAGAAAGATTCCTTGATAATTTTTTTTTTTTTCATTCTTCTACCTGCAGTTTGATAGTGCTGAAAGAGCAAGAGAACTGATTTATGGTGAGAACCATTTTTCTATATCTAACGATAGCCATGATCAGTTGCTCGGTGCGGGTCTCACAAACCTTGAATATGGGCATCTTTGTGAGATCATGGGTCGCTCTGTTTGGGCTCCACAAGTGTTCAACTGTGGTGCCCCTGACACAGGAAATATGGAGGTAAAAGTTGCTTTCACGTTTTGTTTGTCTGTTTAAAATGTCATTGCATTGTTGTTTCCTGGAATATTCATGTGTGGACGGTCTTCTTCCTGAAGTTGTTGCTCTTTCCTTGTTTTTTTTTCCTCAAAATCTTCAGATGGACTGATTCACTTATTTAGACTTTTTGCATGCTTGTACATAAGTATTTTAATCCTACAGGTACTGCTGAGATACGGAAATAAAGAGCAACAACTTCAGTGGCTTGTTCCTTTGCTTGAAGGAAAGATTCGTTCTGGATTTGCAATGACAGAACCACAAGTTGCATCATCTGATGCAACAACTATCGAGTGTTCTATAACAAGGTAGTCAAGAGAATCCTGTGATTTTTCCTCTTAAGTTCTATAAAGCCATAATTTTCACGTTTCACTTGGTCTCTTGATTATTTCTTGTTTCCTCCTGCAGACAAGGGGATTCATATGTTATCAATGGAAAGAAGTGGTGGACGAGTGGGGCTATGGATCCAAGATGTAAAATTCTTATAGTCATGGTTAGTTTTTTAATAGACAGATGCAGTTGGTTCTTTAGTTGTCCATGCAGTTAAAAGTTGTGATTATTCAAAACACATTGCAGGGAAAGACCAATTTCAACGCTGTTATGCATAAGCAACAATCCATGATTTTAGTGGACATTAATACTCCTGGCGTACACATTAAGAGACCACTTATGGTATTTGGTTTTGATGATGCTCCTCATGGTCATGCTGAAGTTACATTCGAAAATGTACATGTGCCTGCGAAAAATATTCTGCTGGGAGAAGGACGTGGATTTGAGATTGCTCAGGTATAAGTTTGTTGCTGGCTCTGAAACTAACCTAGTAGATCACGATTGCAGATCACTGATACTATTTGATTCTTGCAGGGTAGACTAGGCCCGGGAAGATTGCACCACTGTATGAGATTGATAGGTGCTGCAGAGCGTGGCATGCAGTTGATGGTTCAAAGGGCTTTAGTTAGAAAAACGTTCGGAAAATTGATTGCGGAGCATGGATCATTTCGTTCGGATCTTGCCAAGGTAGTTTCAGTTTTAACAGATTATACATTCCCTCTTCTTCATTCTTCATTATCCACATTGGTTGTTCTTACACCTGATGCATTCAATGATAATGATCCATTTAACCATTTTATAGTGCCGAATAGAGCTGGAGAAAACCAGATTATTGATCTTGGAGGCAGCTAGCCAGCTCGACCATCTTGGAAACAAGAAGGCCCGCGGAACCATCGCAATGGCCAAGGTATATTGCGCTTCGTTAATTTTCAGCTCAAGATGACATAGTACTCTATGGCACCAGGTAAATGAAACTAATAATGTATCATGTGAATCAGGTGGCCGCTCCGAATATGGCTCTAATGGTACTGGACATGGCAATGCAAGTGCACGGTGCTGCCGGGTTATCGTCTGACACGGTTCTGTCTCACCTCTGGGCCACTGCAAGAACATTGAGAATTGCAGATGGTCCTGACGAAGTTCACTTAGGCACCATTGCCAAGTTAGAACTACGAAGAGCTAAGCTTTAGAAGCTTTGAAACACCTTTTTCAATCTATGTTTCTTTCACAATAAGACGAGTCAACCAGGAAGGAAGGGATCGCGTTTCAAAGATGACGAGGAAATCATATAATCAGGAAGTGGAAAATAAAAACAACTGAACAGTTTCTATGAAATATATGAAGTCTGAATAACTATATGATCCTCTATTTTATTTTAGCACTGTAACGGCTGTTGATGTAAATTCAAATGCTTTGGCTCTGATGATACTGGTTAGTGACGAGCTTAGAAATATTTTTCTGAGAGCACAATATTATAGTTATCGTCTTTATCTCTTTTGTTACGTACTCCGCTCATGGTAGGGGTGCCAAAAATGTAAAGACGGAAACGGCAAACGGGAACAGAATCGGCGGACGATAGCAGAGGCATGAGCTCCGAGTGAGTAGATTACATGGAGTAAAGGGATACTTTTGCTTTTTTGTTACGACCAATTACAAGAGGCTTACAACAACATAACCCTAAATGCGTAATAGTCCTCTTGTGATCGTAAAATATTATTGTCGAATCATTTATCGTGATGCCAACATAAAAAAGTTAAATATCTTATCATAAACATCTACTTACAAATCACGTTATGACGTAAGAAATTAAAAACTGTACTTAATAAAAGAGTTCCATTGATAACTCAAAACCTAGAATGTCTACACAAACACTTGCTAAAAATAAAACCATTATTTGTTATCACATAATGGTCATAATTTAAGGTTCCATTACCACCTTTTTTCCTGACAACATACGATGAAACTCAACCATTGGCAACCTTATAAAACTCCTAATAAAAATCTCTCAAAATTAGAAAAAAAATACTTCCATCACTCTCCATTATCGATTCCTTACTTCCCTTCAAACATCCATAACAGAAAATAACTAAATTTTATAACTTTGCTATTTTGGTTTCCTTCTTATCTCCATATATAATGAACTCCCATGGCTTCCACCTTTCAAACCAGAGTCAAAGGGGCACAATAACTCGACTTGTTTGCGAAAGAGAGCCCCCACAGCTCTGTTTTTCTGTAACATATAAAAAAATTTCTTTTTTCTGTGTCTTGTAGATTGATATTGATCTTTTTGTTTCGAAATGACTTACGGTTATGACAATGATGGCGGCGATTCGGCCGGGAAGAAGAAGAAGTTTGTTATCATTGGTGTTTCTTCTTTGATCTTGGTTGCCATGGTTGTTGCTGTGGCTGTCGGAGTTAAGAGTGATAATAAGAGTGAGTCTTCTCCGGCGACGCCTGCACCACAGATATCAACATCGACCAAGTCAATCCAGGCCATTTGCCAACCTACTGATTATAGACAGACGTGTGAAAGTAGTCTCAATAAAGTTGCAGGCAACACTACTGATCCTCAGAAGCTTGTTCAGGCTGGTTTTACTGTCGCCATTGAAGCTCTCCAAGCTGCTATCCAGAACTCTACTACAATTAAGACTCTTGCCAAGGATCCTATGGCTAGCCAGGCTCTTGAGAATTGCAAGGAGTTGTTGAACATTGCAATTGAGGATCTTGAGGATTCGTTCCAAGAGCTTGGAGCTTTTGATTTCAGTAAGTTTGATCAATATGTGGCTAATCTTAAGGTCTGGCTTAGTGCCACCATTACATACCAGCAAACTTGCTTGGATGGATTTGAGAACACAACTGGTCCTGCTGGACAGAAAATGAGGGAGATTTTAACCACCTCTAACGAGCTTACAAGCAATGGTCTTGCTATGGTTACTGGCCTTGCAACCATCTTGAAGGACTTGAATATTCCTGGACTTGGGAGGAGATTGATGGAAGCTAATGATGGATTCCCTTCATGGGTTGATGCTGGCAAGAGAAGATTGCTTGCAGCTGATCCTGCAACAATTAAAGCTGACATTGTTATTGCTCAGGATGGAACTGGACAATTTAAGAGTATTAATGAAGCTGTTAAGCAAATCCCTAAGAAGCAAAACTCAACCTACGTTGTTCACATCAAGGCTGGAGTTTACAAGGAACAAGTCAGCTTTTCTAGGAGTTTGACTCATATCTTGTTGATCGGTGATGGTCCGACAAAGACCAGAATCACCGGAAGCCTCAATTATGCTGATGGTGTCCAAACATTCAAGACCGCCACTGTTTGTAAGTATTATTGGTGTTATCGCGTCAGAAATCAAACAAATTCGGTTTATTGAAAGGTTTAATGATGAATTTTCATGGTTTTAATGTTCACAGCAATCAGTGGAAACCATTTTATGGCAAAGGACATTGGATTCGAGAACACCGCCGGAGCAATCGGACACCAAGCCGTAGCACTCAAAGTCCAATCCGACATGTCAGTATTCTACAACTGCCACGTCGATGGTCACCAAGACTCCCTCTACGCACACACCTACCGTCAATTCTACCGCGACTGCACCATCACCGGCACAATCGACTTCATCTTCGGTGACGCCGCCGCAGTTTTCCAGAACTGCAAGATGGTTGTGAGGAAGCCAATGGATGAACAAAACTGCATCGTAACAGCACAAGGCAGGAACGATTCTCGTGAAACAACAGGTTTTGTGCTACAAAACTGCACCATCACCGGCGACGCAGAATACTTACCTCTCAAAGAAACCAACCCAGCTTATCTTGGAAGACCATGGAGAATCTACTCAAGAACAATCATTATGGAGTCAGATATCAGCGACGCCATTGCACCAGAAGGTTGGCTCCAATGGTTCGGTACCTTCGGACTCGACACATTGTTCTATAGTGAGTACAACAACAGAGGTAAAGGTGCAGCTCTTACTAACAGAGTTACATGGAAGGGTATTAAGAAGATAACTCCTCAGGAAGCTGAAGGATTCACTGCAGCTAAGTTCATTGATGGTGATCTATGGATTCCCGACACCGGAGTTCCCTACACCGCCGGCCTAACTAAAGCTTAGAGATTCCATTTTAAGTATATAGTTCTTGCGGGACGATGGTTCCGTATGTATATCTCGTTAGTCTTCGTTGCCAAGTGCAGAAAAAAGGTTCTGAGAAGAAAACATAGAGGAAGATTTATTATAGTAATGAGTAGTTGAATAAACTCGATCACCATATGTTATTTACGTTATTGATTCCTGTTTTTGAAATAAAAACCAAAAATTGCTCTGTCTATCATTTCTCATTTCTCTATTCTTACATTTCAATTGTATGATCCCATATAATTGTGTGTGAGGTTAGATTTGATTTTTTTTGTCAATTGTGAATTTGAATTTAGAAGTTTAATTATTTTTTATAATATAAAACAATGTTATTAGAATCGGAATATTGTTTGAATCGTGAAGGAACTGAGTGAATGGCTGATTGATTGAGCGGATGATTTATTGGTTGAACTAATAATTAAAAAATGTAATAAATATATATTTATTTAATTTATTAAAATTATATAATTTTTTTAATACTTAAATTAGTTCACAAGTTTCTATCAATTTGATATTGATTTATTTTTG
>CANYCX011373351.1:0-15824 GCA_948193385.1 Breynia disticha f. nivosa | reverse complement strand
TATTTTTTTTGCTACTTTTTTTTTTTCTCTTTTACCATGTGTACACATATGATAATTTTAATATAAACTCATTTTTTTGTGTGTGCTTTTAAACTTAGTGTATTTGTGGTTACTTTTTTTAAAATATGAATATAAATTGATATATGTGTTTTTATTTTCAATATTAACGTAATGTATACTCTGTTTTGCAAATAGTTATATTTTTTAAAAATTAATTTAATATAAACTGTTATTGAATTTTTTTTAAAAAAATTTAATAGTAATTTATTTTTTATTAATATAATATAAACTGTTTTTGTTTGTTTTTTTAATGTTACTTGTAGAGTTTTTTTTATATAGTTATGTAGATTATACAGTTTTGGTAATTTAAATATTAGTTAAATTAATTTTTTTAATAAAATTATTTTTGTCTCAGTGTCATTTTTTTAACATCAAGTTATTTTTTATTCTAAAATGTGCTGGTATATGTTATTTTTGTGATGTTAAGGTTATATTAGACTTATGTGTTTGTAGGACTTACAATGTATTTGAATGTTTGTGTTTGTGAGGCTTGTGAAATAATCGTATGTGTAATTTTAAAAGTTATTTTTGTAATTATTTTTGCTTTTTTTTAAAAGTGCAAATAAAAAGTTAAATGAAGGTAGACATTTTATTTTTTACAGTGCTTCATGCGGTAAGTTTTAATATGAGGCTAAAGAAGAGGGGACTCAATGAGGCTCATTCTATGTTTATCTGAAAATATATAGTTTACGTAAAATGAAAATTGTTTTTACTGAATAAATCAAAAACTCAGATTTATTTTTATTATATCGAACGACTCAACTTTGTTGCCTTAATGAGTCCCTCTTTGAGTGGACTCATTGTAAAAGTCCGCTTAGGGATTAATGAGTAGCCAAACAGATGACAACATAGAACAAAGCCGAGCTTAGTTTTTTTACTGAAGCCAAAAAAAAAGGGTTGTGTTCTGGGTAGACATTGCGTTTAGTAGTGTGAAGCAAAAATGATCGGAGTTGGGAAGATGAAGCAATACTCCAACGTCCTCGACAAACCTCTTAGCAAGGGCAAACAAGAGGTACCTCTCTCTCTCCCTCTCTCAAATTACTTCATTTGTAATTCAACCAAAGCTTAAGCCTTCGTTGTTTTTAATTACTCGGAAAATTTTGCTTTCTTGAGAAATCAAATCAAGTTAAATGCTCTGATGTTTAAATCAAGTTTAAATCTTCTGGTGTGTGTAATACACATGTTCAATCGCTGTTTTGATTGGGTTATTTTGTTTTTTTTTGAATTTGAAGTTAAAGATGGTGTCATTGATTATGTGGTAATGGTTGGTGATAATTGTGTCGTTTTTCAGGTGAGCTTGAGTGCATTTGCGTTCTTGTTTTCGGAGCTTGTTCAGTATAATCAAACACAAGTTGACAACATTGCTGATTTAGAACGAAGGTTAGTTTGCTTTTGAGGTATTAATCGAACATATTGCAGTTCTGCTTTTGATAGACGCATTCTTTGATTACTTGATGTGTTCTACATACCTGTTTTCATCTTCATGGTGACGCCTTGGGAAACCAAGACCTAAATGCATAAATGTAGTGTTATTTTGTTCCTAAGAGAATGTTGATCATTGATGTCCGGAGATTATTCACATGAAACTGTAGATTGAAAAATGAAACTCAGGAGTTTGAAAATAGGAAGTAGAGGATGAAGAAATAATCCGCAGATTGGCTAGGATCATGAATATTAATAACTATAAGTTATTCCTTATGTGTTGATGCAGGCTGGAGGATGCTGGCCATGCTGTTGGAGCCCGTGTTTTGGAGCTGCTTTGCCATCGGGAGAAGGTTTGTTACTATTTTTGGAAATCTTCATTGTATGTTGCATGATTATTTAGGTTGTACATGTTAATGAGCTCCTACCACGGAGAACTAGTTTGCATTTTGAGCTTAATGCTTGAAGCCCTTTTCTTTTGCTGCAGGGAAACAGAAGGGAAACACGGTTGCTCGGTATATTGTCTTTTGTCCATAGCACTGTGTGGAAGGTGTTATTTGGAAAAGTAAGTCTATTCTTTTGTTAACCCAGACTAAATGGATTTAATTAGTATAATGCCAGTTTTTGATATTTGAGTTGCATCAGGTAGCTGATTCTCTGGAGAAAGGCACTGAACATGAAGATGAGTACATGATCAGCGAAAAGGAGCTGCTCGTCAACAGGTAATCACTGTTAAATTCCGCTCGTTTATTATGTTGCCACCAAATGAATTCTTTGCTTTGAGTTATGGCTAAGACGATGCCCATGTCTATCTCACAGATTCATATCAACTCCAAAAGATATGGGGGCATTTAACTGCGGCGCATTTGTTGCCGGAATAGTTAGGGTGAGTCCTGTAATTGCAGTTAAATAATCTTCGGATGGATAAAAACTCTAATAAGCATTCTTTTGCTCCTCCATTTTGAAGGGTGTACTGGATAGTGCAGGTTTTCCAGCCGTAGTAACAGCTCATTTTGTACCTATGGAGGGCCAGCAAAAACCTCGAACGACAATTTTGATAAAATTTGCGGAAGAGGTACACTTCAACATTTGCTTTTTCTAAATAGTTCATTCCGTTGACTCCCCCACTACGCGGATCGTAGTTATCATCATTCGCTCAATATCAATATGACTAGATGAATCAAGCCTATTTGTTGATGTCCTGACAATTTGTCTGACTGTCTTGTTTCTACCAGGTTCTAAGAAGAGAAGCAAGACTAGGTTGAGGTTTGGCTCAACCATTTTTTCCATGCAGTCTCATTCATATTCTGCAATCGGAAAGAAGGTAGACCCTTCAGCTAATTTGTTAAGCTTGTCAGGATTTTCACTTGTCGATACGGCCCAAATACTCAGCGAGGATCTCTTAACCTTCACCATGCAAGACCTGAGAGAATCATTATTGTCACTCTGGTTGATGTAAGCGAATCATAAAAAGCGCCTGTATCATTTCGTATAGTTTGTTCAAACAACAGTGAATTGTTCTACGAGAGTATATGCCGGTGTAGTTCTCTGTTGACAGGAAGTTAGAAAAACGATACGACTGTTTGTCCTTTCTTTTGGCTTCTTGATGCCCTTTTTTCTTCCTATTTTTCGTATACTTTTTGCCGTGCTTTGGCATCTTGTTCAAAGCAGAAGCGTTTTGCCAAGGCGAGCCATTATCAAAGAAATTCAAGCAACTGTCAGAACTAACGTCTCCATTTTCAATCTCAGCAGCATGTTCAACCTAATCAAGTTTAGATCTTGCGGTGTGTGTAATAGGCATGTTGAAATGCTGATCAAAACCTCAAAAAAACTGGAACCAAACCGTGTGGTATGTGACTCAGTTTTTTCACTGTCAGTTCAGAATTGGAAGTTCACATAGTTCATCATTCCTATGCCAGTTTCAATTCGCCAGTTTTAGTTCGATTTTTTCACGTTTGGTTCAACCCTTTCCTCATTAGGTTTCGAGTCTCTTATTAGGATTCATCTCAAAAAATATATGATTAATGCAAACAATAATAAACGTTATTATCAAGTAACACCAAGCTCTCGTAGCTCAGTTGGTTAGAGCACCCGTTTAGTAAGCGGGAGGTCTTGAGTTCGACTCTCAACGAGAGCACAATGTTTTTTTTCCTTTCAAAAGACGATTCTGAAAATCATTGCGAGAAAAAGCAATGTCAGTTTTCTCAGCGCAGAATTCAGCAAAAAAAATTTCAGATTTGCACTTCTTTTGAACGCAGGAAGTAGGATAGAACAAAGAAATCAACGAATATTTCAGCAGTTAATAAAAAGAAGCTAGGAACTTGGCTATAAGGATTAAGGAACCTATAAAACTTCAATATATATAGTTGTAGTACATAACAGTTATCAATACATCAATGAGTAACATTCATAAAATCCTGATCAAAACCTCAAAAGAACTCACTTACACAATGGAATGCTTCAACAATCAGTTCCTACCAAGAGGAAGCGACCTGCATGAATAAGTTTCCTTAAAATTCGACTTCTTTGAAGACGTAAAAATCGAAGCATACACCTCCTTATTCGCATTAGGAGGCAAAATGTCCGTCGCCTTAAACTTCTTCATGCTGCTGCCATTACTCCCTTTCGTGCCATTCTGCACATTCGCATTGCCCTCCACTTTCGCAACAGCCTTCTCCACACCCTCACCAATCCCATGCTTCTTGCCACTCAACCTCTCCACCTCTAAACTCCCATCCTTCCCCTTTTTCGACTTCTTCTCCTTCAATTTTGTTGCAACTTTTTCTCTTTCCTCCTCCATTCTCTCCCGCAATGTGGCAACCTCCTCATCACTTCCATTAATCACAATCTTATCACACTCCTCCAACTCCTTATAACACACTAGACAACTCGACGATTTCACCTCCTTCAATGCCTTTGCACTCAACACATGGCCACAACTTCGCAACGCGAAAAACTTATACTTTCCATTGAACTCTAACCCAGTAATAGGACAATGAAACATACAATCACTACTTCTCTCACCACCAGGAACTAATTCAAGCTTAATACTAATCATATCTTTCAAACCCTTAATATAACTAAACCCTTTAGGCAATCTCTTATTGATCAAAGCCTCAACTAAAGCTTCTTTATTAAACAAATTACCTAAACAATCAATAACACAAGGTTGCTTCAACGGTTCATTAGATAATGCACAATTAAGCCACTTTGAGAGTCTTTTCTCGTTTGGGTCAACTTTATCTGGCTTTTTCTCAGCATACATGTTGAGGTAACAGTCACGTGACTCCGCTCCGGTGGCTCCACCATCTCCGCCGCCGCCTGAAAATCTGGGTTTCAATTGAAGAGTGGAATAAGGGGTAATTAGGGAATTAGGAATATGGGTTTTGTCGGGAAGGGGTTTTCCATTAAGTGTGAAGTAGAAAGATTGGATATTTTGGGAGGTTTTGAGGAATTCAAGTTTTAGGGTTTGGAGAGTTAGGGTTTGTGTTGGGGAGAGAATGAATGATTTGAGTTGGGAACCTGGTGATTCTATGAAAATCTGGAGGTTTTGGGATTCGGAATTCATTTTTAGGGTTCAATTGAGTGAGGAATGCGGATTTGATCGGTGAATTTGATGGGTTTTAGAGGTTTATTAGTGTATGCTTGCTGTTTTTAAGGAGGGAGTTAAGAAGATGCCTACTGATCACCGACTTTCATAGTTTGTGCAGATTAAAAGAGATCAAACGACATGCCGTTGGCATCTCTATACCAGACGACACGACAAAGGATTATTTTTGTATTTCCTAAATATAATTTTTAAAATATGTCAAAATTAAAGTAAAAATATAATTTAAAAATAATCATATTGTTAATTTTTAATTATACTTCATTCGTCTAAAAATAATATTAAAAATAATATATTTAGAATATAAATGCATAAAAACTAAAAATCATTAAAACAGATAATTATTATAAAATTATTTTAAAAATTAATGAATGACAATTTTTTGAGACAAAAGAGAAATATTTTTCTACTCAAAGACAATGTTTGGGATGAGGAAAGTGAGAGAGGAGAAAATAATTAAAGGTAAGGTATATTTCTTAGTCTTGTTTGGTTGATACTAACTATGAAAGTTTGATTTTTTCAAGGAAAGTAAGTGCCCCCTTGTAGGGCAAGAAAAATTCTTAGGGTAGAAATAGAATTTTTCTTTCTTAATATAAAATCACACTTTTGTTCTTATTTTCTTTATTAATTTTTCTTTTCATTTAAAAATTTAATTAATTTATATATTTATTATAATTATTTTTATGATAAATTTAATTTATATTTTTATTTTAAATTATAATAAAAATTTAATTTTTTAAATTAAAAATATATTAGTTTACAAATTTTATATAACAAATAAAACAATAAAAAAAATTTTTGTTAAATAATTTAGTATTTTTTATAAAAGCTTGTGTATAATTTTATAATATTATATTTTTATATATTTTTTAAAATCATATATATTTTTCTCAAAAAAAAATATATATTTTAATTAATTAAATTAATTAATTATTATTTTATTAAGAGTATTATAGACATAAAATAAAAGTTATTATACAGCCAGGAAATAAAATTCCATACTAAATACATCAAAATCATACTTTCTCAGTAATTTTGTGCCTAAGTAACTCACTTCCTCAGTAAATCACTTTCGATTAAGTTTCTTAATTATACCAAACAAAGCCAAAAAAGAAATACACAACGAATTTTATACGCATATCGATTCTAAATGCATCATTAGTGGCTGATGATTTTAGATGAGGCAATTCGGGTCAATATGTTGGTTTTTTGTTGTGTCAATTTGTTTTTAGCTTTAACAAATCAGTTTATTTACGACTCAAACTCATTGAGACGCTAATTAAGCTCAATTTGTTTAATTTTATGTTGAATCTGATCGGATTATTCTATCGAATTTTTTTAAGTCAATTAAATTTAGAGAGATTTCATTAGGTTTTTTAAAGTTTAAACTTTCATTTCTCTATATTTTAATAAAAAAATATTTTTTACTTTTAATTTTAATTTAAATAAAAATAAACGCTATAATTCACATTTTGAATACACATAAATTTATCATCTTGAAGTAAATAATGGAATAAGAATTGTGAATTATATTTTTTTATAATAAACAAACTGAATGTAGTTATTTAACATTTTTTTTATATATTTGTTCTAAAATTGTTGTATATTTTTCAATTTACATAATAAAATATTTAAATGTTTTAGTCTTAGTGGATCATAACGGGTTCTATTTAAGTCGTGTCGAGTTTGTTTGTTCAACCAAATTTTGAACAAGTCATAAACGTGTCAACTAATTTATAACTCAAAACCATTTATACTTTAGTTAAACCTGCACAACTTCGTATTGTGTCGTATTGAGTAAGCGTTTCGTGTTAAATTTTTCCTAGGTCTGGATGAATTGATTATACTGTGAAAATTCGAATGTGATGGCATGGTGCGATCAATAAACATCAATGGTAGGTTGTCTAACTTCAAAACTGATGAATTTGTGGTCCAAAAATAGCAAAAGTTGACACTTACAACGAACCATATATACATACAACCTTCGCAACAATGGGTGGTTCTCCATGGCTCCTGCAGTTCTTGGTCGAACATGCACCGCAGAAATAAAACATGTAACTTCAAGAACAATTTAATAACATGGTTGAAGGAGTTGAAATATTTAATTTTACTGCATGTAAGTGTGAGTTTCAGCTTGGAGCTGCACTAGCTCAAAGGTAATAGTTTAGAACTGACAGTAGGAAATTTTTGGGGTGAAAACAGCTGAGAATATTGTAAAATAGAGTTATGAATTGATTAGTTAAATATTTATTGTTGTAGCCAAACGTAAAATTTAACTTTAATCTCACCAAAACATTGTTACATAATCATATTTTCGACGAATAAGTCACCAAGTGAATGAGACTCGGAGGATTTTTGCATGAGATTACTGAAACAAAATCTAATGAGAGATCAGTTTTGGACCATTACACGTACTACAGATGAAACTGAGCCTTTGATATTACTCGTTGGAGACAACTCTGCCCTGCCTGATAGTATAATTCACCCAACTTTATCTTCGATCGTCCATGCATTTTGGGCTGATGGGACCAATTTTATCTTTAACCATTAGCCACACCTATGAACTTGGAGGCCATGCCTGTCACACCACGTTTCCATTGATGTTCTTCCTAGCTACCACCTTATTCCAATTAATTGCTTCTCTAATTACAACCTCAAGTGCTACAAATCTGTTTTTTATTCATTAAATCTGTTAAACTACTCCAACAGTTTTAAGCCTAATCATGTAACATGAACAGATTTGATGCCAATTTGTTCTGTTAAATTTGAATTTAAAATCTTATGTGCTAATAAGTGGTTGTTAATCAGTGATTATATCTTAATGATGAGAAGGCACATTTTTTGGTTATACAAACTTTAAGAGGAAGATCGGATTTGTCCATCTCTAAGGCATGAGAAAGCTCACAAGGGTTGTCTTGTCTCCGGAGATCGGTAGATAACGTTGTGTACCTACCAAATGAGTGTCAACGCTAGGATTCGAACCTCAAACTTTTCAGACAGAGGTCAACAAGTTTTACCGCTTAATCCAACAACCGCAGGTAAGGCAGGATTTTTGATGGAGTATGGTGAAAGGTATAAGGGATAAGATGTGGGAGGATGAGGAATGGATAATTCAATCTGTTGTGAATCATACACCAACCATACTGTGCTCAGACTCTATCAGAAGTTCCAACATTGGGTGAAGTTGCCTCGCATTGGATACTCTGCAGATTTCCTTTTTCCTATCAGTTTGTTATACATTGGAGTATGTAAGTTACTTACCAGAACCTGTCACAAAGTATGTATAAGCCACATTTTCAGGTTTTTTATAATATTTTGCCGTTCTTTTAGTATATGCGTAATTGGTATTCATTCCTTATGTTATTTTACGTAATTGTAACTATCTTCGAATATTCCACAAATTAGTTAAATTTAAAAACTAAATTACAACTTTTATCATAGTAAATTAACGAAAATCCACTTTGGATTAATTTATAGAACTCGAGACGAGTAGTCTAAAACGACTTATTTTTCCAAGAAAGTACTATAAAAATTGAAAGAAAGAAACAAAATTCTAAATAAAGTTCTATAAAATTTCGAGGAAAGAAACAAAGTCCAAATCTATTAACTATTTCTTATCCCTACAGTGGATAATTTTAGTCGTTAAATGTAAAAATTCTGCTGGAATTACAGTTAAAACAGGAACAAAAGAGGATAGCGGCCATGGTGTAAAGAGGTAGAACCACAAACTGTCTGAAACGACAAGAAAACAAAGCAAGTATTTTCACTTGGCAAGCTTTGAGCCACTTAACCATCAAGTAAAATTCAAGTAGCCATAACCAGAATCAATGCGTGGCTCTAAATTTTCCTTATATATACACAACTAAAACTAAACCACATATTCACCAGACTCGCATTTCACTCTCTCTTACCATCACTACACTTAACCATTTCTTTTTCTTCTCTGCTAGGAAGAACTAGAGGGTGTCATTTGATACACTCGAGTTATTCTTCCAGCTTAAAAATGGCAGGAACTGGAGTTTTTGCAGAGATATTGGATGGTGATGTGTACAAATATTACGCTGATGGAGAGTGGAAGAAATCTTCTTCAGGAAAAAGTGTTGCTATTATCAATCCTACTACAAGAAAGACTCAGTACAAAGTTCAAGGTTAGTTGTTATATGGTTCTTGAGCAAATGACCCTCTTATGTTCTGTAATTTCTAGGAAAATGAAGTAGATATAGAGCAGGAAAATATATAATAATCAGTTTTTTTTGCTCTCAATAATCTTAAGAAACTCAGAGATAAAATGAGAGTTTAGAATAAAAATTTGTTCTGCTGAAGTTTCTTAAATTTTGACTGCTGAAATAACAGATTTGGTTTACTTGTTATTGAAATGAAAGAATCAAGATGAATGTTATCTGATGAACTTGGAAACTGGTTTTGAAACAGCTTGTTCTCAAGAAGAGGTTAACAAAGTGATGGAATCAGCTAAAAGTTCACAGAAAGCATGGGCTAAAACCCCACTCTGGAAGAGAGCAGAGCTTCTGCACAAGGCAGCTGCAATCCTGAAAGAGCACAAGGCTGAAATTGCAGAGTGCCTAATGAAAGAAATTGCAAAACCAGCAAAAGATTCTGTCACTGAGGTTATAATATTACCTATCCTGATTAATTCAAGTTTGTCTAGTTTGTTGATTATTAAGTTGGTTTGCATTAATGGTTAAAATTAAAAATGGAATCTGAAGTTTCTTGATTTTGCGAAGGTTGTGAGGTCTGGTGATCTTGTTTCATACACTGCTGAAGAGGGTGTTAGGATCCTTGGAGAAGGAAAGTTTTTGGTCTCCGATAGTTTTCCTGGGAATGAGAGGACCAAGTACTGCCTCACATCTAAGGTAATTCTCGCCTAAATTATGTGTAGCCTTTATGCATTTTCTCTGAAGTGGTAGAGATTTAGGAGTAAAATTTTGTAAAAGGAGTCAAGATCACAACAGAACTTCCAGTGGAGATTGAATTCTGATCTTGAAGCAGCAAGTACTTATTGTTTGGTTTAATGATGTCAGCCTAACTGAACTTTCATCAAAATTTTGGTAGTTGCAGGTGATTATTAAGTTTGGAAAAGAACAAAGCCAAAAATATGACAAAAGCAATTCACATCATTTACTAGGCTTTGAGTACTTCTGTAACTTGAAAAATATGGCAGGCATCATTTGTCCTTTTTCAGACTCCACTGAGAATGAATGTCATGAAAACAATGAAAACATTATACCTTTTCAATGAGTTTACGTGATTGCTATTAGTAGGGGTGACAATTCGTGTTAGTCGTGTTATAATCTTGTCATGCTATTTTCGATCAAAGATCATTAGACTAACATATTGCAATTGCCTTAAATTTTGCAGATCCCTCTTGGAGTAGTTTTGGCCATTCCACCATTTAACTATCCTGTAAACCTCGCTGTCTCGAAGATTGGTCCTGCATTGATTGCAGGGAATTCCCTTGTGCTCAAACCTCCAACACAGGGTGCGGTCTCTTGCCTTCACATGGTACACTGTTTCCACTTGGCTGGTTTCCCCAAAGGCCTAATCAGCTGTGTCACTGGCAGAGGTTCTGAGATCGGTGACTTCCTCACCATGCACCCTGGAGTGAACTGCATTAGGTAAGGTTTTACTTGCTTCAGGAATTCCTTCAGGTATTTTTTAAACAAGAGTTTCACTTTTTAAATGCTTTGCAGCTTCACTGGAGGAGACACAGGTATTTCAATTTCAAAGAAGGCAGGAATGATCCCTCTTCAGATGGAGTTGGGAGGAAAAGACGCCTGCATTGTTCTTGAGGATGCTGATCTGGACTTGGTTGCAGCAAACATCATTAAAGGAGGTTTTTCTTACAGGTGAATATCAAGTTTGCATCGATTAAAGGAGGTTTTTTCCAGCATAATGACTGAAATATATTTGTCTGCTTCATTAATAGTGGCCAAAGATGCACAGCAATCAAAGTTGTCTTGGTGATGGAATCTGTTGTTGATGCTCTTGTCGACAAAGTGAAAGCAAGAGTTGCAAAATTGAGAGTCGGACCTCCGGAGGACGACTGCGATATCACACCAGTAGTTACAGAGTCATCTGCAAACTTCATTGAAGGACTTGTGAAGGATGCCAAAGAGAAAGGAGCAACATTCTGCCAAGAGTACAAGAGAGAAGGAAACCTCATATGGCCTCTCTTGTTAGATAATGTGAGGCCTGATATGAGAATTGCATGGGAAGAACCTTTTGGACCAGTGCTTCCTGTTATAAGGATCTCTTCTGTTGAAGAAGGAATCCACCATTGCAATGCTAGTAATTTCGGACTTCAGGTACCAAATAATCTCTCGCAATCCGCCAATGAGAAATTCTGTTTCATCAGAGCAGTTGTAACTGATAATGCTTGAAATCTGGAATGCAGGGTTGTGTATTTACAAAAGACGTCAACAAAGCTGTGCTGATCAGTGACGCGATGGAAACCGGAACAGTTCAGATCAACTCGGCACCAGCTCGCGGACCAGACCATTTCCCGTTCCAGGTAAACATCCACAGACTATGTCAATCGACACCGATCTTCTGCTTTGAGAGCACTGTTGAGAAAGATCTAACAAATGCTGAACCTGGCAGGGTATTAAGGACAGTGGAATCGGATCACAAGGTGTCACAAATAGCATTAACCTGATGACCAAAGTGAAGACCACAGTGATCAACCTACCAACCCCTTCTTACACAATGGGTTAGTATAATCCATTAAAGCAAACACAATTAAGAAATTTACTTCCTACTCTACTTGTACTTGAACAGTTCAATACTTCTCAATAAAATCAACTGCTTGAAAGTGTGCTATCTGAGTATAAATCATTTCTAGTTGGATTTTCCTGAACTTGTGTGTCTACTGTCTGGCATGATCCTTTCCTGAAAATTAAACCGGACCGGAGCGAATCACCAAGCTTCAAGAATCCATGGATGAACTGATCAAACGAAATCTATGATTGATGACTTTAGGTTCTTGTGTGATTGAGGAGAGCCTTTTAGACCAATTATTATTTCCTCTGGCTTCAGGTTCTTTCAGGAGTAAAATTTGACAAGTTGGGAACCATTGAAGCAAAGGGCAGTACAGGAAGCAGTTGTGGTATGAGCAATGGCAAATTCATGCACTCGGATTCTTGCTTGCATTACTAGCTCTGTGACAGAATAATAATTAATTTCTCAGAGCACATTCCATAACATGGGACTATCACAACTTTTTCTCTCTAAATTCAAGTTAATTCATCATCCAATTGTGCGAGTTACTAGTCCAAGCATTCGGGGACACAAATCAAACACGATCGACAAAGGATTTCGTTGTTGTTTGTTACGGTCTAGTTTCTCAGAATATAGTCACGAGAATGACTAGAGTTTTTAGTGATAAAAAGTTGAAACTCCAAAGGGAGTTATGCCTTATTTGAAGCTAAATACGGAGAGTTACGCCTATAACTTGATTAAACAGACCTCTTTAGGCTTATTTGTAAACTAATCAAATTCAAGCCTGCGCTAAGCAAACTGAAGCCAAATAAATTGGCTCCTAAATAATATATTCTAAATGATAAAATACCAAATATTAAACAATATATTTAGTAGTATCTTCTTTCTTCTTCTCTTGTTACATAAAAAAATTAATTACATACTATATTGTATTTTCTTTTTAAAATTTGTTTGTAGAGTAGTATGTTTTACTTTGCTTAATTGTATTTTGTAAGAAATTGACTTTTTTATAGATATAAATTTTTTATATGGATTTAAATATTTTTATGTATAAATTTATATTTATATTTTTTATATATTTAAACTTAATATAAATTTTTAATTTAAGAGCAACATACACTATTTCTTACTAAATAACTTGTATGTATTATAACCTTTCTCCTTTTGTAGTAATTTGTTCTTCTTTCCTCCTACGTTGTCTTGCACTTTTCTACCACAACTTACTCAGGAAAACATTAGATTACTAACAAAAAAAAGATTATAGCTATACAAGGGACAACGTCAAATAGTAACAAAATTGGTATAATAGTCACCAAGAAAGAAACTCGAGAATTAAGTTCATTCATTGCCAAAACGATTAGATCGCATCTAAAATCTTTGTTGTATTCTCATCCCTTTCGAGGATTTCAGGAAATAAAAACTTTAGAAAGTCATAGAGAGAAATTTTAGTCTGAATATTGATCTTAACTCTGGTCTAAGTTTTTATTTCACAAATGAAATCTTATATAGACTTCAGCATACATAAAAAACAAAGTTGGACGTGACCTGTCAAATTGGTTAAGTAAAAAAACAAAATACAACAAAGTCATACAACTGGTTTTGACAGAAAACATTAAAGTTAAAACAATAATAGTCACAAAAGTTGGTTGACACAACATAAAGTGAAGACATAGCAAATATGTGGTCTCATTTGGACCACTGTTAAAAAGAAATAAAGACAAGAGTCACATGACAGAAAGGACATGACTTATCATTTTATTATTGTATACTGTCAAGCATCATGTAGATGGTGAATGTGTCTTCTTATATTTTTAAAGATTAATCTTTATATAAAATTTTTATCATTTTAAACTAAATATCAACTTTATGTAAACTTTATATATTTTAAAATTGAGATATATTTGTAATTTAAGAAGTAAAAGTGTAAATAATTTTAAATTTTAACTAATTTGCAAATAAATAGTAAAAATTGGATATATATGAAATCAACCAAAAAAAATATATTGCATAAACTTATATTTATTATCATGTGACAACATTATCACCTAAGAATTCATGTCTCTCTTATAATAGTCAAAAATTACGAAACTGTCCATGTAATTTAATTGAAGGTGTTTTGGTACATAAGCATGTTCAAAACAGTCTATTTAGGTTTGGAATTCACAGTTTCATATTTTATAGAACCGTACTCGAATTTAGTCGATTTCGACTGATTGTTTTCAGTTCCGGTTTCAGAATCGGCAGTTTCGATACCAACTCGCCAATTTATGTTTGAAATTTTCGCAATTCCATAAACATCGACAACTTCGTAGCTTACGTGGAACTACTATTTTGACATTCAAGAAAGTCTACTGGGAACAAAAGTTCGTCCAAAGTGGTTCGTGCATAGTTGACATACTTTTCATGTCTGGTTACTGAAACTGAATTACTATTGTCTGAGCGAAACAGTATATGTTACTAAGAAAGGTTAAAATTGCTGCAACAAATCGATTATTATGAAACTAACACAACCAATGATCGTATCATTTCACCACACTATCCCTCCACCTTCCCTAATTTATTATTGCAAACAAGACTTGAGCTTTCGTTTCGTTAGAAAATCAACGCAAGTACAAATCCTCCCTTTGTGTAACCAGTAAAGAACTGATCTTTTTCTTGTAATTCCCCCTCTTGATTTTCTCTTTGCTTTTCTTTTTTTAGTATGAGAGGCAATTGTTGTTAATTTATTGTCTTCCCAAGTTCTTGGAATTTTTTTTTGTCGTGTTTAAATGCTTTGAAAGAGTGGAAAAAGTAAAGGGTAATTACGTTTAGAGTGAAAGTTTTAATCTTCGAATGATTTGCTGCTTGAAGCTTTATAACCAAAGTTTGTTTTAAACCAAAGGTGGATTGGTCTGACTAATGAAAAAAGTTCAATATGATGAAGTTTTCCTTTTGCTTTAGCTACATTTTCTCAAGAACTAAACATGGGTTTCTTGTTGTGTATTTGTAGTGAAAAACTGAAGAAATGGAAGCAAATAGCGAGAAGCTAGAACAGGAATTACAGGAAGTAGGAAATGCACTTCTTTCACCTCCTTGTTCAGTTGAACAACTTATCCCTCTTCTTGTGGTGATACTCTTGAATCCATATTCTTGAATTTAGAGTTTTCCATTAGCTTTATGTTAGCACAATGAGTGATCTACCATTAATCTCTTGTGTTTTCAGAGGCTAGAGAGTTGTTTAAGTGGAGTGAAAGAGTCGCAATATGCTTCAATGCAAAAAGCATTGGAATCTTCCATGAAGGGTCTGGTGCAAAAAGTGTTATTTGATAACGAGGATGCTTATGTCAGAGTTTATCTTGCCTCATGCTTGATTAAGCTTGCAAGAATAACAGCACCAAAAACTCCATACGATGATGTTAAAATGGAGGTATATTGCAGAGAGGGCTTTTTGTGCGATTGTATAGAGTTTGTGTCTGATGGAGTACCCTTTTGTTGCTTTGTTACTGACAATTGATAACTTTTGTTAGGGAATATGTAAGTTGATTGTGTCCACATTTAGGAGTTTGTCTGATATATGGCACCCGTTGTACCATAAAAAGCTTTACATTCTAGAATGGTTTGCAAAGCTCAGATTGTTTCAAGTAATGGTGGATCTTAAATGCTATGACTTGATGGACGACATGTTCAATCATTTCCTCAATAACATTAGGTAAGACCTCTCTTAGCAATTGGATTGTCCTGATTGTCGTTCTTCAATATGTGTCACTTTGTTTATAAGAAGGTTGCGACTATTGTGAACTAGGGTACACTGAGAACTTGTGTTAAACTCATGGTCATTAGTGCTATGCGCTTGATTTCTGCTTGTTGAAATTGAGATGCACATTTTCAGGGAAGACCATTCAGATGATGTATACATCTCTATGGGGTTCATTATGATTCTTGTCCTGGAGGAAATTGATGAGATCCCGCTGAAGCTTCTTTCAACTCTGTTGGAATCTGTAAGAAAGGGAAACAAGGTGAA
>CANYCX011373231.1:0-12121 GCA_948193385.1 Breynia disticha f. nivosa | reverse complement strand
GTACGTAGTTTTCTGGGTTTAATTAGTTACTATAGCAGGTTTATTGAGAATTTTTCGAGGATAGCTAGACCTATGACATCCTTGTTGAAAAAGAATGTTCCATTTGTCTGGAATGATAACTGTGAAGCGAGTTTTCTGGAACTAAAGAAGAGGTTAGTTGAGGCTCCACTGATGTTACCTTCGCAGGGAGGTAGTTTTGTTGTTTATACAGATGCTTCTGGAGCTGGGTTAGGTGGAGTATTGATGCAGCACGGCAGAGTTATTGCATATACTTCACGACAGTTACGACCGCATGAGACTAACTACTCGGCACATGATCTGGAGTTAGTAGCGATCATTCGTGGTTTGAAGGTTTGGCATCACTACTGATACAGGGAGACATTTTAAATTTTTACTGATCATAAAAGTCTGAAGTATGTTATGAAACAACAAGAGCTAAATCTTCGGCAGAGGCAGTGAATTGAGTTGTTGAAAGATTACGACTGCACGATTGAGGATCATCCTGGGAAAGCGAATGTCGTCGCTAATGCACTTAGCAGAAAAGAGAAAGGGGATGATGATTCAGTTACTTATAGAGTGGAGTCTCTATTTTCTTTAGGAGAGTTACGAGTGCAGTTGGATTTGATTAAAGATTAGATGTTACGCAACATTAGCGTTCAACCTCAGATGAGAGATATGATTGCTAGGCGTCAGAAAGAAGATGATTATCTGATGCAGATAAAAAAGACAATAGAGCGAGGAAAGGTGCCTACTTTACACCGACTTGATGATACTAGTGTACTATATTATCGGGATAGGCTGTGTGTTCTAGATATTGCAGAGTTGAAGAATGAGCTAATGATAGAGGCTCATTCTTCTCCTTTATCAGTTATCTTGGTAGTACGAAAATGTATTGAGATTTGTAAGAGATGTATTGGTGGGTACATATGAAAGGGAGATAGCAGAGTTTATTGCAAGATGTCTCCAGTGTCAGCAGATAAAAGCAGAACATCAGGCTCCGGCAGGAAAATTGAGACAACTTGATATTCCAGAATAGAAGAGGGAGAAAATCACCATGGATTTCATTATCGATTTACCGAGGACATTCTGACATCACGATGCTATCTGGGTTATTGTTGATAGCCTGACGAAATCGGCTCATTTCTTAGCTATCCGACAGGACGATACATTGGATAGGCTTGCTGATTTATGTATTGCCGAGATTGTCAGATTACATGGTGTTCTTACTTCGATTGTGTCTGATTGTGATCTTAGATTTACATCACCATTCTGGCAGTCTCCAGGATGCGATAGGTACTCGTTTGAGGCTTGGTACAACTTTCCATCCACCGACTGATGGTAAGTCGGAGAGGACGATTCAGACAGTTGAGGATATGTTATGGGCATGTATTCTAGAGTTTGGTGGTAGTTGAGACGATCACTTACCTTTAGTTGTGTTTGTGTACAATAACAGTTATCATTCTAGTATTAGGATGACACCATACGAGGCTTTATACAGGAGACGGTGTCGTAGTCCAGTGTACTGGGATGTTGAGGGTTTGTGACAGATTGAGGGACCAGAGTCGGTTCAACAAACCCTTGAGAAAGTGAATATTGTGAAAAGATGTATGCAAGCAGCTCAGGATCGTTAGAAAAGTTACTACGACCGACATCACCTAGAGATCAAGTATGCTGTCGGCGATAGAGTTTTCTTGCGAGTTTTATCCTGGAGAGGTGTGATTAGATTTGGGAGACGCGGTAAGTTGAGTCCTAGGTATATCGGACCGTATGAGATTATCGAGAGAGAGGGACCACTACCTTACAGACTGAGGTTACCAGCTGAGTTGTCCTGATTACACGATGTATTTCACATTTCTATGTTGAGACGGTACCGATCAGATCCTAGTCACGTGTTGAGTGCCCCAAAGTTAGAGATTTTTGAGGAGCTGACTTACGAGGAGGAGCTTGTTGAGATTTTAGATCGACAGGTAAGACGTTTGAGGTATCATGAAATTCCGATAGTTTTGGTGAAATGAAGTTTTCATTCACCAAAAGAAGCGACTTGGGAAGTTGAGTCAGATATGAGACGTCAGTATCCTTATCTGTTTTCTAATTCAATTTCTGGTACTTGAGGTATGATTGTGATTTAAGATTTGATTTGATGTGTTTGATGTTAATTGATGTTAAGAATTCAAGTTAAGTAAGAAACTTAACTTGTTTTGAATTGTGAAATTGAAGGAAGTAGCTTGGATCAATGGTTCGATGAGTTTGAAGCTTTGCGACGTTGTTTAAGAGTATGTTTGGATATTACGGGTCTGGTTTTCTGTATAATGTACTATGTTAGTTGCTATAATTGAGATTGAGGTAAGGTATGTGTACATGAAAATGACCATACTTAGGTTTTGATTGTAATTTGATTCGTTTGAAATTTTGGGGACAAAATTTCTTAAGTATGGGAGATTTGTAACACCCTCAAATATGTTAGAATTGATATATAAGGAAAATATGTCAAAATGGAATCGAATCGGATCGAAACAGGTTGAGAAATTGAACAATGCAGCAGGAAGACCAGATTAACGTACGTTAATACTGAGAATAACGTATGTTATTCTTGGTAAATCTTCCAGAATACATTGCCAGATCAATGTATGTTATTTTAAATATTAACGTACGGAATGGAGCTACAGGACACATTTTAAAAAGGTTGGAAACACTTTATTTCAACTAAAAAACATTTCCAAACCTTTCCAAATATTCTCTCAACTTCCTAATACTTTCCTAAGGTCATCTAAACACTAAAATCATCCAACCAACACAAGAATTACTGCTGATTTTCCACGGAATCATGGTCTAAAGGTAATATTTTCTATTTTAGGTTTTTAAAGAAGATTTGCTGAGTTTGATCTGAAATTGATGTGAAAAATGGATGTGTTTGGTATGGTTTTGATGGGTTTTAACTGTAGATCATTAATCTATCAATCAGAAACCACAAAACACAAGATTTGAGCATGATAATAGAAATTTGAATTTTTGGAAAACTTGTGAATTCTTGATTTTTAGAAAGATAAATGGTTGTAACAAGTTTGTTTGATGATTAGTAACTGATTAGATGATAGAAAACATAAATTGGTTGCCTTAGTAAGAATAGGATATGGAGAAAGCTTACTAAAATGTTGACATTTGATTGATAATAGGATTTTGATGATTCTAAAGGTAGAATCAATGATAAATTAGTTAAGTAACACCACATTTGTATTGAATTACATACAGGAGGGTCTGTACTACGAGTGGAGTGATTTGAGGAGTAGTGTTCTTGTCGAGTTTTGCACGTATTTCGAGGTAAGTGTTCTTACGCTTACTAACTGATTTGTAAATTGTTGGAATTACGTTGATTAAGCAAACTAAATATAGTTGGCTTATAATGCTATGTTGAGTTGTTAGGTTCTTAGTTGAACCATAATGAATGTGCTAGTTAGATCTATGTTTGATCGAAATGGATAGTTATACCTTTGTGGTGTTTGCTTATTGTACAAGTTTGATATATTAGCTTTGAATTACCAGTGTGGTATTCTTATGCTCTTTGTGAGCTGTACCTATGTGGATATGATTACTCTGTGTGAGCTATGTTGTGTGTGAGTATGAATGTTATTTATATTGATTCCATTCATACATTTGCATATCATATACTGTGTAACACGAGCCTGTGTGGCAACTTTAGTGATATTCCTGTGTGGACTTACCTGTGTGGATCAATGGACTGAGCTGTGTATGGTCTAAAACCTCTCCTATGTGGTACAGAGGTGTTCTTTATGGGTTGAGCTGTGTGCGGTCCAGATACCCGGGTCATCCTGTGTGGATTTGCATTAGCATTGACATTTCATTACATAGAAATGCATTTATGTAGTATTTTGAGATCTGTGTGATCTAGTTTGGCTGTGTGCCTATTTATATATATAAATTCCTGTGTGGACGATGTTTATGATTTGTTAATATAGCTGTTCTGCATGAACTTATGCTATTGATAGTATAATGTGAGCTGTGTGCTATTTTCTATCTGTATGATATGTTTGTTTGGCATACGGGGATGCCTAGGGACAAGATAGATATGCACGTCCTCGTGCTAATTATGCTTTTCCCTGCACATCATTTAAGTTATCAAACCTAAGAATACTTTCTGAGTATTATTTATACTCACCCCGTTATTTTTTTAATGATTGTGTAGATCGTAGGTAGCTGCTGTTATTGGACCACACAGCTGATCAGGGTTCTCCGAGCTTCCGTCAGAGGTCGAGCTCTAGTTTTCATTTTTTATATTTTGGATTTGTACAAATGTTGTACATTTGTATATACACGCAAAATTTTAGTTTGAAATGTTTTTCAAACTTATTATGTTTTCGCTGTAAAACCTTTTATGTTAGGAATGTTTTGGGCTGAGATTTTATAATACAGCGTGTATATTTCTTTTATCCTTTGTCTCTCCTCGTATTTTCATGTGATTTATTATTATTATGAAAAGATTATTGTTTATCAGGTTAAAAATGAATTTAAAAATGAGCATCACATTTCACATCGAAAATGCTGAGATACTTATCATGAAAAATAAGAGCAATTTTATGAGCCGCATACTCAATAAGTATATCCTTCATAACAGAACTTCAACACATCATATGCAATTAATATACTCTGATATTCTACATACATATGTACATATACTCCATTTTTTGTTATCTTTTGGTGACTTACCTTGCCGAAGGATATTTTAAAAAATTTAATTTCAATTTCAAATCTAGCTGGTAGGCTTAACTCTAAGATCAGTTGATCTTTAATATGAATCTAGATCGAAAGATCTTATATGTGAATAATTATACTCTAGATCCGAATATCTTAACTCTAGATCCTTATAAGTAGCCACATTTCTCTATTGATATTAAATGAATTCTGATAACATTTGTCAATCATTGTGTCAACATTCTATAAAAATTTTGGCATGACCTTTGCTAATTTTTAACATACCAAACATCAATAATCATTCAAAAAAATCACAAACAATCAATCAATCACAACAACACTTCGACTATAGGAAACTGTGGCAATGGTGCAACTCCTGCATGCCACATCAACAACTCACACTCTAGAAAATCTCTAACATTTATCGTCAATCTCAATATCCAACATATAATATAACATTCATATAAAACCTATATATAAATGATGTAAGTTCATTCATGAATTCATGCTCAGGATTATACTTACCTGAACTAGCAAAAACACTCTTTCCTCTGCTCAGTCTCTCTGTCACCTATGTATCCTCTAGGTCTTATTCAGATTTTTCAATTTTTGACATTCAATCAATACAATTATGCAAACATTTCATATGAATGCATTAATGTTGTCTATTTTCAGATTTTTGGTCTTTATTGTCCTAATCATATATCTGTCAATTTAATGAAATAAATTCTGAAAAAAATTCCATGCAATATATCATTTGATATATTAAAAATAGTTCTTATTGACAAAATATCAATTCAACTTCTAATAATTAGTTTTATATGTAACAACCAGACTTGATAGACTTATTACCATTTCTGTATAGTTTTATCATTAATTACAATTAAATGCCTAAACAACTTCTAATAATTAGTTTTATATTTTCCTTTGTTTTAAACTTTTTTTAGTTCACCTATTGAATTCTCTGATCACGTGCTTCAACCTAACAAATTCACAATAATTCATACATCTTGTTCACTTTTTTGACTGCTACAACTCTTCGTTCTAACCTGCTTTACCATGTTTGATATTTCTCTCAATATACTGAACTAAATGATCTGATTCATTTTGATATCAATTCTAGACATCTCAAGCTTTTAGTTCATGCTTGTATGTAATTTTTAATCATCTACAACTCCAGGTTTCTATTTTACAAGTTATAGGTTCAATTTTCTATCAAAACAGAACATTATTTTGTCTTGATTTTATTCTCTAAACACAGAAATCCAATTCAACAGGTATAATTTTTATAATACCATAGACAAATCCATATTATTGACATAAAAATTTGATAATTTAATCTGACCTTTAACTAATTTTAAAACTTTTAACAATTGAAGGTATAAAATCTAAAAATCATGATTGTGAAAGAATCAGATGAATGTGGTGTTTAAAAGGACGTTTTGTCCTTTTCATTAAAGTTATCATTCTTTTACCAAGTTTTTATATTAGTCCTTTTTCTTTCAATCTAACCTTCATAATTCCTTGTCTCTTATTCTTTTTATTCTCTCTCTTTAACTAATTAATATAAATAATCTATCATTCTCTAATCATATGCATGTTAATGAAATGTATGCTGATTTTAAGGTTCTAAGTATGTTTTATCGACTTTTTCAATCAATTTCTTTTGCTCTTTTTCTCTAATTCTTTGTCTATTAATTAAATTGTTATAAGTTTTTGGTTTAAGCCTATTTATATTTCTCTTCCATTCATTAAATAATTTAATGAATGCACAATCAAATATGCTCTAATTATATACATGTTTATGAATTGAATGCTAGTTTTAGGTTTCAAGGTCTCTAGGTTTGAGATTTGATAAAGATTATTCCTGTAGAGGAAGCAACTATTGGAGTGGAAGATTATGCTGAGCATATTGCATATCATTTTACGTTGCATGACGAGGTATACAAAGTTAATTCCCAAATACATTGGACCATATGAAATTATAGAGCATATTGGTCCATTAGCGTATAGACTTGCTATAACGGTAGAGCTAGCACATATACATGATGTTTTTCATGTGAGTATGCTTAGAAGATACAGATCACATTCTACCTATGTTATACCAGAATCAGAAATACAGATTTCAAAAAACTTAACATATACTAAATAACCTATACAGATTGTTGATCATAAAACAAAAAAGCTAAGAACCAAATAGATTCTAATGGTTAAAGTTCTCTGGAAACATCATAATCTGGAAAAAGCCACATGGGAGACCGAGGATAGGATAAGACTCAAATATCCACAACTATTCACATATATATTTTATCCATTATGTAATTGCATTTGCATATCAAAACATATATAATACAAGACAATAATGATAGTTACTAATAACATAGAACAAAAGTGAATTTTGAGGACAAAATTCTTTAAGGGAGAAGATTTGTAACGTTCTCTGCCTAAAACCCTATCATTAAGTAAAATAAGTAAAATGATTAATATGATTAGAAGATAATTAGATAATTTAATAAAGAAAAGAGGTAAAATGTAAGTTAAATGGCAATATTGAACAAGTTAAGTGTCGTACAGATTAAGATTATGAAGAAATGAAGTTTCGAAGTGAAATCGACGAGAAAACATAGGCACAACACCGTGGGCGTGTTGGCAACACGAGTGGCGTGCTCCTAGGAAAGTATATGAGCACGATCATGCATAAAAAATGATCTAGAAAATGAGTTTTCATGCTGACATTGTCGTTCTGGTATCACTACGGGTTGTGCTAGGGTGCTAAAAATCCTAAAATGTTGGAAATTAGATCTAGACATGTAGGATTTAAGTTGGCAGAGGCTGTGTTGATGTTGGAACAATCGAGTTAGACATTAAAAGTGTATATATGCTATTTTTCAGTAGAAAATAGGCACGTAAACAGAACAGAAAGTAGAGGAAAGCGAGACAGAGTCAGGGAAGGAGAGAAAAAGAAGATTTGAGCCAGAAAACATGTATTATATATAGAATTGATGGTAGAATTGAGTCAAGAATCATCTGGCATAATTAGAACAAAAACGTTTGGAGATAACATTAAGTATTTACGAAGTTTTCATATACGAGAATTATAGAAAAGTTAGTTTAAGTTAAGAATTATTATAGATTATTGATATAGGAAGTAAATAGGATTGAAATAGAAGCATGCATTGTAATTTATTATTACATTGGGTTTTATCGAGGATTTTTTATATGTTTATATAGGACGACATGGTAGATGGTCAGGGAAGGACCAAAGCACGCAGAGGTCTGAGTATTTCAGCTAGCAGGTGAGTACTCCAACTCACTTAAAAATATAAGTTAATATGCATTTTAAATATCTGATCGTATATGATTGCTTGATATTATTTATAATTCGAAAAAATGGTAACATATGGAAATGGTATAAAAATGGAAACGAATGCATTTATATGATTGAAATGAGAACAAGTACATACAAAACAAAAATACGGACAGGCGCATTACATTTATATCATAGTAATACGATTGCATGGTATCGATATACGATTATTGCATTGATTGTGTTGGTGATGATATGGAGTGGACATGGTATTGGTGAGGTGTTGTTTGGTGATATATATGATCGATCATACTGGAGAGGAAGATTATTACTGGAGAGAAAGCATACTATTAGAGAGGAAGATTGTACCAAGCATATTGCATATCATTTTACACTGCATGATGAAATACATAGAGTTATCGTATGGTTAAAATGATTACATGAAATTCGATTTATTATAATGGTATATATTATTACAATCACATATTCGATATGATAATATAAAAATGGATTTGTTTTATTGATTGATAGAATTCTGAATAATTATTCATGACTCATTGAGCCTGCAACTCATCATTTGCAATTTATGTTTCAAGATCCGATAGTGAGCTGAGTTAGACTTACAAACTTTATAGGTGCATCAACTGCTACTCTCGGGCTATTTCTCTTTCTTTATTAGACTGGGCATAGGAGATATTTGTGTGTTGTTGCATGGTTGCATGTACATATGACATATGATAGTGATAGATTGATACAGATGTTTGGTTGTTGTGATTACGTATATATATATATATGCCTGAGAGTATATGAATTGGTTCTGAATGTTTTTACAGGGACATGATTGTTTGAGTATATGACAGGATACAAATGTTGAGCATAAGTTCTACTTAAATTTATGAACTTTGTTTTGTATAGAATAGAGGATGTATTAGATCAACACAAGGGTTAACTCATAGGTGTGTTGACTAAGATGATCTGTATTCTAATAGGTTATATGATTAAGTTGTAAACTAAATATCCGTAATTAAATGGTGTAACCATTTATGAATATGAAATGAAATAAGACAGAGAGAAAGGATAAATAATCAAAAAAGATTACGAGTATATGTTGTAATATGTATTGATAAGTGATTACTAGTTAATTAGTATAGGATGTTTTATTTTTGTATCAGAGTAGGGATATGATTCCTAGATAGTCAATTAATATGTGATTTCTAATTTGTGAGATCCATTTTTATGTGCATTGTGTGAAATGTGTGTGTAATTGTTTTTATTCCATTTTATAGATATGTAAGAGCCCAGACATTCCATTGAGAGAGAGATTATTAGGCCATAAAGATACTATTCAGATGTCTTATGTAGGATCAAGATACGAGCCATATGATTCTGATCATCTTTATTATAACCCAGCTTATCCTTATCCATCACCTCCTTACTATTCTATGTAGAGGGGTCCACCTCTGACTGATTACCTGGTTAGAGCTAGAAACTTTAAGGAATTGAAGATGTTGGGAGCTGTAGAGTTCAGAGGTACCTATGGTCATGGTCTAAAGACAGTGTTTGGGCATAGGCTTATGTTAACACTTTTGACGTCCTTTTGCTATATCTCATAATCGTAAAATATAGTTATGTCAAGTATAATCCTAATAGAATTTAGCATGACTATAGGCAAAAAGGTCTCATTATAACATATACAATAAGTTTTTCTATATCTTTTAGCCACGTACCTAACTTTGAAGGTGCTTTCAGCCTTATTCTTGATGTTTTAGGCTTGGTTATAATACATTGATTCCATTAAAGTTTGAATGGCCTCTCACCATTTCATCGAATTAGGACTTTTAAATTTCATTTGGTGGGTAACTGGATCCTATCGATCCATTAGCTCTATGGTCTTCCTTTTGGTGACTAGAAATTCATTTTTTATCAACCTTATTGTAGACCCTACCAGACCTTCTAGGTACTTATGTAATGGGTTCTTGTGCCACAACCTCATTTTAACTTGATCCTATTTCTAACCCCTCATCGACAAAAGTTTGCGTACTTGGACCTCTATAAGTTGCATCTCACTCCTACTGAACTTCTTGAGGAGGAATTCCTTCTCTAAGAAAGAGCTTTTTGAGCAAATAAAACTTTATTCCCTCTTTGGAGTAGAAGTAGTACCCCTTTGTTTCCTTGGGATAACCCACAAATAAACAGATTATGGACGTAAAATCTAGGTTATCCGTCGTTAATTTCTTAACTTACAATTTGCAGCCCCAAATCCTTAGAAAAGACATATTGGTCTTGTGACCCATCCATTCTTCTTATGGCATGTTCTCATCGCTTTGGTTAGAGTACGATTACATAGAAATGTTGTGGTTCCCAAAGCATAATCTTAGAAAGAGACAGAAAGAGTGGCTTGACTCATCATCCAATGAACTATGACCAATAAGGTTTGATTCTTTCTTTCAAACACAACACTTCATTGTGGTGTTCTAAGAGGTGTGAACTGTGACACGGTCTCACATTCCTTAAGATGATGATCAAATTCTTAGCTCATATACTCACCACCTCAATCAGACCAATAGCCTTAATAGTCTTACCAAGATGGTTTTGTACTTCACTCTAAAATTCCTTGATTTTTTAAAACTTCCCATCCTTACTCTTTATAAGTTCATGTAACCATAACGATTGAAGTCATCCATGAATGTGATGAAGTAACCATAACCTCCTCTAGCTTGAGTACTTAATGGGCCACATACATCCAAATGTATAAGACTCAATAAATCACTCGCCCTTTTGCTCAAGTTATTAAAAGGAATTTTATTCATCTTTTCATACAAATATGGCTCATGTGTGTCATAAGATTCTAGCTTAAATGATCCAAGCACTCCATCTTTATGAAGTCTTGACACACAATTTTGTTCATATGTCCTAAATGACAATGCCAAAGGTATGTAGGATTCAACTGACTAGTTCTAACCCTCTTTGTGTCTATGTTATAAATGGACTATCTTTGGGCCAAATCAAGGATATATAGGCCATTTTGTAATATGGCAGTTGTAACATTCCCATCTTAAAACTTTATTATTAAGTAAATTAAGATATGACTAGGATAATTAATGAAATTAATAAAGAAAAGAGGTAAAATATAAGTTAAATAGGCATATTATGAATAAGTTAAGAGTTATATGAGTCGAGGATTTGACAGAATTAAGTTTAGACGTGAAATCGGCAAGGAATTGACTCAACACACCAAGGGCACATTGACAACATGGGGTGTAACACCGCGAAAATTATATGATGAAATTATGAGATTTTGGTAGAAAAATGCTAAAGGTTTGCTCCGAAACTGCCTAGGAACGACCATAGTAGGTGAATATGAAGAGGGAGATTGCTGATTTCGTGGTTCGATGTCTGCCTTATTAGTAAATAAAGTCAGAGCATCAAGCGTCAGCTGGGAAACTAAGACTGTTGGAGATTCCCGAATGGAAATGGGAAATGGTTTCGATGGATTTCATAGTGGGGTTGCCGAGGACGTTCCGGCGACATGATGCCATATGGGTTATATGTGAACCCCAAATTAATTTCAATCCATTTTCGATAAATACGATTTTAGGACCATATTTTTTTTTCTTTTTATGAGACAACAATTTAAAATCAACATTCATAATTTCAGGATGAGATAACATGTGAGATAATTATAAAACCAATGTGGCATATATGCATTCTCTTTAAACCGGTCAAATACAAAAGTGCGATAGTATCAGAGTGCGGAAAACGAGGTTCACGGTTTAAAACAATGCAAATGCCAAATAAGCCTATACTATCATGTATGAGGTTGTACAAACCTAAAAATGTATAAATCCAAAATGAATCCGGATGCCGACCTAGTCTGCCTCGTATCACACGCCTAGCTCCTCTCCGAATGTGGTCCTAGCTGCTACTGACGATCTGCACAAATTCCAGCAATGACAGGTGAGTATGTTTTTCAATACTCAGTAAGGCATCCCTTAGAGTCTCTACATGCCGGGTGCAGGGGAGAATTCGACCATTTCGACCTTCGTTCCCCCTCAAACCATAAATGGCACCCTAAAGCCATTTCATAACAAGCATACATTTCAATCA
>CANYCX011372019.1:0-23238 GCA_948193385.1 Breynia disticha f. nivosa | reverse complement strand
AAGTAAAATTGAGAATAAAAAGTTAATAACTCAGTACGTCCTCGTATTGACCAACACGACCTCGTGTTGAAATTGAATATAAATGAACTTGAAGTTCAATATAAGTAATTAAAATTGGGATGAAGGTATGAATATGTCCTCATGTTCTAACTGGACCCTGTGCTTCATTTAAAACTTAAATTGGGTTTGCACTTACTGAGTATATTTTTATACTGACCTCTTTTGTTTGTTTTAAATGATGGTGCAGGTATAGCAGGATTACCGCGAGGAGGATTCGAGCACGTATTTCGCAAATAGGGACTGTTCTGAAAAGAAAATTTTAAAGAAATGTATTTTATTTACATTTCATATTTTGTTGTTTAATAATTCTTTTCCATATCCACGTTTGTATCGAAAATATTTGAAAAGTTTGGATAAATGTTTTCTTTATTTTTGAGGTCTGAAATTTAAATCAGTATTGGTTTTGAATATTTAGAAAATATTGGTTTTAATTTTTAGGCATCACATCAACTCTTAAAGCAAGCTATGATTACTGCTCCAGTATTAGCCCTGCCAAACTTTAAAGAACAATTTGTGTTAGAAACGGATGCAAGTAATAGCGGAATTGGTGCAGTGCTTATGCAACAGAAAAGGCCCATTGATTTCTTTAGCAAGGCTCTTTGTCCCCGACACCAAGGGTTATCAGTTTATGAAAGAGAACTTTTAGCAATTACAACCGTTGTGGATAAATGGTGCCATTATCTGGAAGAAAAGCCTTTTGTAATTAAAACAGACCATTAAAGCCTCAAGTATTTGTTACAGCAAAAAATTCACACACAACTCCTAAAGAAGAGTCTCACCAAGCTGCTGGGATTAAACTATACTATTCAGTATAGAAAAGGGTAAGAGAACAAAGCTGCTGACGCCTTATCTCGAATACACGAACTCGAGTGCAGTATGATGACTGCCATTTCAAAGGCTCAACCAGAGTTGGTCACTGAGCTTGTAGAGAGTTATCACCAGGACCAGATTGCACAGCAAAATGTCCTGAAGGCCACCAACTCTATAGCTCCATCTGATTGCTTCTCTTACCATTGAGGTATCCTCAGGTATAAGAACCGGCTCTATGTGGGAACACAAGGTTCATTACAAACTCGAATACCGCGAGAGGTTCATTCCACACCTCAAGGAGGACATTCGGGTTTTCAAGCCTCGTACCACCGACTGAAATAGCTGTTTTTCTGGCCACAAATGAAAGCACAGCTACGAGAATTCATTAGTAAGTGTGATACTTGTCAAAGGTGCAAACATGAGAATGTACCTATGCCTGGGTTATTGCAACCTTTACAGATACCCGAAGGTGCATGGAAAACCATCAGCATGGATTTTATTGAAGGGTTACCTCTTTGGGCAGGAAAAGATACAATCTTCGTGGTGGTAGAGACCTATACCAAGTATAGCCATTTTTTATCCTTGTCTCATCCTTATTTAGCAACTAGGGTGGCCAATCTTTTCCTTAGAGAGATTTACCACCTCCATGGTGCTCCAGAAGCCATTATTTCAAATAGAGACAAGGTATTCCCTAGCCTTTTCTGGTAGTAGCTTTTTAAGGGGATGGGCACATAACTCCGCACTAGTACAACTTACCATCCTCAAACCGATGGTCAGACCGAGAGGGTGAACCAATGCCTTGAAACTTACTTGCGTTGTATGTCCCACCAACATCCCTAATAATGGAATCAGTGGTTGTATCTCGTTGAGTGGTGGTACAACAACACATATCACACCTCAGCGCACATGACCCCCTTTGAGGCTTTATACGGGTATGCTCCATCAGCACAGGCAGATCTTTTGGATTCCATTTCTCTAGTGGACAAAGTGCACAAACTCAGGCAAAACAGGCAAATTATGTTAGCTTCTTTGAAACATAATTTACAAAAGGGCAAAGGACCGAATGACGAGCCAAAATGATAAGAAGAGGATAGAACGTACCTTTGAGGTCGGCGATAAGGTTTATTTGAAGCTGCAACCCTACCGACAAGGTTCTATTCTGCACAGAAAAAATGAAAAGTTGAGTGCCAAGTTTTTTGGTCCCTTTGAAGTAAAAAGGAAGATCGAAGGGGTGACATATGAGTTAAGTTTACCTGAGGGTAGCAAGATTCATCCTGTTTCCACATTTCGTTACTAAAGAAGAGTCAAGGAGAAGGGTTTCCAGCATCTAGCTTACCAGATCTGGAGGTGAAAGATACGACTCACTTTGAGCCACTTAAAGTCCTGCAAAAGCGCTATGTGACTAGGGGCAACTCTGATGGATTAAAGTGGTTGGTACAGTGGAAGGGTTGTTCAGAGGAAGACAGAACGTGGGAGAATCCAAAGCTCATGAGGTTCAGTTTCCCACATTTGACCCTTGAGGTCAAGGGTAACTTTAAGGGGCGTGGACTATCATAGGCCTGACTTACGAGCCTTAAGGCTAGATCTGGCTATTAAGAGTCAGTGGGCTAAGCCCAACTGAGGGATGAGAGTCACACTTTATGCATTTACTTTCAACATTTTGTAATTGCTTTAGTTTTTATTGTTGTAACGGTAAAGGCAGTATGGCTACATATAGTGCCACTGTTTTTACAGAACTCATCATTGAATTAATTACAACGATCTCTCTCCCTCACAATTATGAGATTCTCTCCTCTCCTCTCTTCTCTTCTCTTCTCTCTCTCCTCTCTTTCTGTTACATTCTTTTCTCTTTTCCTAATATCTCATTCTATCCTACAGCTCCTCTCTCGGGTACACTGCAAATATACAATAATTATATATATATATATATATATATATAGGGTTATAATCCTTAATTGAACACACCAGACATTAAACAAAGTTCTTTCACTGCTCAGAAGGAAATCCCATCAACCTTTGAGAAATACAGTGGTGTGGAATCAATTAGATGGCCTCAAACCCGGATTCTTAACTCAGATTAATCATGGAATCAGGTACGTTTCTGCTATAATCTATTATATTATATGTCATCAATTAACTGTGTAAGTGATTCGATCTTGTTTATATTTGATTTATTGAAATACCCATTGCTACAAATACAACATTGCTTCAGATTAACATAAAGTCAGTTTCACACATAACTTGACAAGCCACGATATCAAACTTTCTATACCATTAATCAAATAAATTTCCCAGATAACATGTACTCAAGAAGATCATAGGAAATCCTTCATTTCTTTCAAAAAGGAAGATAATTACAGTTGAATTCCCAACTCCCAAATTAGTGGCAGAAATTTCATTCAAATCGTATGAACTGAGAAAACTAACTGGCTACAAATTCATAAATACATGAAGAACCAATATCTAAGACTAAAACTCTCTTTGCTCGAATATGCTTACATGGTAGATAGTATATTTGTGGAGTTATTGGCTCAAAATCATGTTAATTCTCTGTGATTCATGTTATACATTATATATAAACAAGAATTTATGTCAAACATTGCACCTGAACTTCATCTTGATTTATCATATTAATGTTCATGGTTTCAAATATATATAGAATAAATAACTTAAAATAATCTTAATTTTAGACCTTTTATAAAAAATAACATGTTCTTTAATTTGTATTATAGGTCATCCTGAACTACTAGTTTCATATCGAAACTAACTTACTGGTAGTTATATATTAAAAAATATTAAAGGTGTACATGTGGCAATATATTTTTCAATATATAGATGACATGAACTCTTTGTTGGCAATATCAAGATTTTTTAGCTGTATTTTTCACACATAAATTCAAAAAAAAGGATGCATAACATTATTTTCATAAAAAATTGTGAAACAACTAACACATTTAAAACATTGATTTAATGCAACTTAAATTAATCTATTAAATAGTGTCTCATGCGTATAAAAAAAGTAGACAAAGAAATTAACAAATAAGTTACAATTAAATAGAGTAGTAATTTTAAAAGAATATTTTAAGAGGTGTGTTATTGTTAATAACATTTGAATAGTCGTAAAAATGAGAAAATATTAAAAAAATAGTATTTGTAAAAAATTTCTCTACAAATAAACGAACAAGTTATTTTTGATAAAAGTCTAAAGTTTAGGCTATTTTAAGTTATTTGTTCATGTATATACTTTTATAGTCATAAAATTTAAAATGTATGCACTTTGTATATGTAAACTTGATAAAAATGTGCATTTATGTACAATTTATATACATGTAACATAAATTTTTAAATTCTAACTTCTTCAGTTACATAAAATAAGTAAATATTGTTCATACATGATATAACATTCCATATTAAAAGATAAACATATAATTAGACAAATAAGAATGAAAAAATATATATCCTTGGTTAGATATGTTAATTTTTGAGTTTTTATTCTATTGAACTTCAATCGATTATGTTCATGAGCTCAGTTCACGAGCATCTTATTGATCAGGCTGCATTTTTATGAGTTCAATGTAGAGTTATTCGAAAGCTTTTGAATAGAGTACCACATCGTTCAAATTTGAATCGCTTAGTCAATTGAGTCGATTGTTTTCTCCATAAACAAGATCAATTGCAAACGAGTTGAAATCGAGCGATTTTTTATTGAACTCAAATTCAAGAAGCTTGCGATCATTGATTCGTCAACAACTCTAGTTTCGAGAGTGTCATTGTAGTAGCTTATGAGAAAAATTGTCTCACATTTGGTTGTATGAGTGCAACAAGGATTATTCTCGTTGTTTCAGTTTAATAGAAATTTTTATATTAAATATATTAATATATAAATAATTTTTTATTTTAAAAATTATTTTCATTTTTATAAACTGTTGAAAAAAATTTAATATAAATTTATTTATTTAAATATTCATTATTTATTAAAATAATTTATTAAAAACTATAATATTATAAAACTATATAATAACTATTGCTTATAACTACTTTGATCATCAATTTCTTAATTCACATAATTGCTTAAAATTATCTATGTTATCTATTTTTAATTTATCATTATTTTATTCAAATTTTATATTTATTAAAAATCATCCACTATATTAACTTTCACCACTCCAATTAATTTCATAAATAGTATAATTAAAAGGGATAATTACATCAATCCTCAATTTTTAATTATGGTATACATGTTCACAGTCCATTTTCAAATCTACCATTTTTTTTAAAACTAAAATTTTCATGTATTTTCAAAAATATACCCATTAACAATAATAACTACCTTAATTAAATTTTAAAATTGTTAAAAATGAATTTTCTTTCTTGGGCATACGTTTGTGTACAAATCCCTAATGAAAAGGGAAAATTACAGGCATGTACAAATTTGTGTTTAAAATAATATGAATGACAACTAAGTTTGTTCATTTCTGTTAATGCTAGTAAAAGTTTTGAAAATATGAAAATGCCCAATTTTGAGTTTGCAATTGTAAAAAAGTCAGTGTATGTTTAGTATTCACGTTGTTCATTATTGTTCATATGTTGACAGATCAAAAAGTGACATTTTTGTATTTTAGAACATGAAATCTAACATTTATATAATTATGAACTAGAATCTTGTCAATCAACAAAAATTAACAAAATACACTGATATTCATATTATTCCAAACTTAAAACATAGTAGTTTGTATAATTGTCTGTAATGAAAATGAGATTATTATTTGAATACCTACATTTTATTTATGTTATAAATATTTATGATTTATTTTGTAATATACCAATTTTTCACAATTCCACTTCTCATATATTTTTTTAAAAATACACCTACTAACTACTTAATTAACTTCCAAATTTAATATAATTGAATCATGTAAAAATTCCAATTAAAATCCCAGCCTCTAAGTGGTTCAGACTTTCGAACAAAGTACATGGATGACATATTAAAAAAGTTAATTTTCCTATTTTTAAACTTAGTTTTTCTTATTCTTATTTTGCCATATTTATTCCTATTTTGTCACCTCAGCTAAACTTATTTCTATTTTACTATCTCAGCTATAATATATATTTTTTTATATTCTGGTATTAGTGGAAATAAAATCATATTAGGTTACATTATAGACAAATATTTTCAAATACTAATATATAAAAAGATGATATAAAGATTTTGGTAAATGTGTAATTTGAGGTAGACTTTCTGGGAGTTGGGCTAAGCTACCCATTAACAGTCCACAATACCACGTGAGCCCATAACTAAAATCACTCTCCTTACTTCTTAGACCTATAATATAGTATATAACAACCATCCTTCTTCTAGGGTTTTCTCAACTCAACACTCACCCGGACACAGAGCTTCAACCCTCACACAAAAATGGTGAAGAGCAATAAAGGAGAACGCGTCAGGTTCAATATCCACCTCTTTCCGATCTAAGGTTTATTTTATTTCACATTTTCCTTAATTTCCTTTTTTTCTTTTTCACAGACTCTATGTACGAGGAACAATTCTCGGCTACAAAAGGTAAATAATTTTCCTCAAGTTCCACACTTGTAGACACCTAATGCGATGTAGTTAAATGGGTACTTCACAGTTTTTGAATTTATGCAGGTCGAAATCGAACCAATACCCGAACACTTCACTGATTCAGATTGAAGGTGTGAACACAAAAGAGGAAGTGGCATGGTATACTGGGAAGAAAATGGCTTATATTTACAAGGCCAAAGTGAAGAAAGATGGGTCCCATTATCGTGTTATTTGGGGCAAAGTTACTAGGCCTCATGGGAACAGTGGTGTTGTTCGAGCTAAGTTTAAGTCTAACCTTCCTCCTAAATCTATGGTAATTTTTGTGGAGTTGTGTTCTTTTGGAGGTTTCGTGCTTAGGGTTTTGTTTAATGCTGGTGTTTTTTTTGTATTGTAGGGTGATCGTGTCCGGGTTTTCATGTATCCCAGCAATATTTAAGGTAATTTACTTCATCTATATGTCTGTATTGTTTTTTTTGTGTATTAGTTTGGATGATTTTCTTATATGTTTGTGTTTTATAATTTGGAATGTTGTATTTTGTTTAATTTTGATCCGACTTTAAGTTAGCTTGTTGTGTTGAGAATGGTGTGATTGTTAGTTTAAGGTAATTTGTTGTGTTTTCATGTATCCCGGCAACATTTAGATTGTAAGTTTAAGGTAATTTGTTGTGTTTTCATGTATCCCGTCAACATTTAAAGTAACTTTATTGTTCTTGATTTGTGTATGGTTTTCATTTATGTTAGTTTTTTATTATTTGGAATGTTGCATTTTGTTTAATTTTGTTTTCGGTTGTAAACTACTGCAATGCAAAAGGTTAGCTTCAACGGAAATGTTCTGATTAAATACAATTATTTGTTTACAGGATTGCTATTTCAATTTCGAAATTCTTCAATTGAAATAACTTCTAGCTAATTATGATGCAACCTTTCAATTTCGTATTGGTTTTACATTTGTTCAATCCGAATTTTAGTGACCTCGTTGTGTTGAGAATGGTATGATTGTTAGTTTAAATGTCAACGAGGAATAGGTCTCCATTAGCATTTGACTTCATGTTGGTTCTTCGTAATCCTGCCACATTATTTTCTATCAAATGTCATTATATGTGTCATAAACAATACAAAAATTGAATTCGTGCTGTATCATAGACATTACCCACAAATCGTGTTGTCGTCTCAAAAATTGGCAATTTTATTCAACTAGTGTCATGTTCTGCAGTCAGAAGTTCTGATATCACTCCATTTCCTTTGCAGCTACAAGCTTTATGCTGAGATTGCATAAAAGGAAAAGAAACGAGGTGAGGATTTATCCGATGAAAGGGGAAGTTTAAGTTTTGTACTTATTAGTTATACAAGCTAGTTGTTTGCTCTTTAGTTCTGTATGTCTTTCTTTGGGAATGCTCAAGGACCTAACTGGATTGTCGTTCTTCTTTTTAAGCTAAATGACTGGAAAATTTTTGTGGTTGGTGATGGTGATTTTACAAGTGCCTCATTTCGTGTTTCCCTTTGTGGTGTTTGATCTTAGTTCTTGTATTCTCCCCAGTAGATTGTGTTTCTAACCATTTAGCATCTTTCGCCTCTCATTCTTCGTTGGGGAAGTTATAGGAATAATTAAGTTTGATAATTTTTGATCTAAGAACATGATTATACGATTAAATACGATATGAATGACACGGCAGGGTAAATACAAATGACATCTTCTGAAGCCTTCCTTCCCCGGGAACCTCTCAGCAATGTATGCAGAATGCGATCACAACATTTTAATCTCAAATCACATCCAGCAATGTCAATTATTTGGTATTAGAGTTCGACTGTTCTCTTCTCAACTCTTTCTACCTTCTTCTCCTCATCTCTTTCTTCTCTTATTTCTTGCATCTTTCGTAAACTTGGTTCCTTACATTTGGTATTAGAGTTCGACTGTTCTCTACTATCATGGTTCGTAAAGTAACTCGATTAAAGGTTTTGGCTGATCAAGTGAAATTTCAGTAAAACAAATGATAACACTACAATCAGACATTACTAAAGCCCAAGAAGCAAATAAAAGAATCGATGATGATTGTAAAAGAGATAATTATGTAAATGATCACTTTTCAGTTTTTAGTTGTATGAATTTCACCTGTATTTGTTCTTTTATGCAAATATTTTTTTTTGTATTTTAAGAAATATATAAATGACTGTTTATGGTTTTGATTCTATAAAAATGTTAAATTCATTTAAACTGTGAAGTTTTAAAAACACATGTCTGATTTTTCACTTTAATTAACGTCTTTTCTTTCCGATACAATTGTAGGTAAACTAAATCACTTTTTATTCTCTCTCCATATATGAACAATAATAAACAATAATGAACATTATAATCATATGTTCTTTTTAAAGATCGTGCTGTTTAAATCTTCTGATTTTTAGCAAGTAGTTAGTTTCTTATTTGAACTGTATATTGCGATTTTTTAGCAAATAAATATGATTATTAATTATGAATATAAATGAACAATAATGAACATTATAAACATATATTCTTTTATTGATTGTGCCGTTTGATTCTGCTAATTTTTTTTGCAAGTAGTTAGTTTCCTATTTGAGTTATATATCATAATTTTTTAGCAAGTAGATATCATCGCTAGTTATGAACATATATGAACAATAATAAACACAATAAACATCTAATATTTTTATAATTATGCCGTTTGAATCTCCTCATTTTGTTGATAAGGTTGACACGTTATATAATAAACATATATGAACAGAAATGTACATTTTTGTTTTTAAATAAAAAATAATATTGAACAGGATTGAACAAAAATGAACTTAGTTCATGAGTGGATCGCATTTTATCTTTTGTAATTTTGCTGTAAATTATATAATGTTAAATGTTGATTTTTGTTCTTCGCACTGTTTTGTAAGTATCTTTTTTGAATTTTCATTAATGAGTAATTTGATAAATATTGATTGCTCTTTTTATTTGAGTAGGTCAAAATTATTCTTTGATTTTAAGAGGTATTTTTGGTAGTTTTTTGAATTTCATTGGTAGTAAACAATTTGAATTAAATTCAGTGTTGACAGTTACTAAACTAGCTGTTTGACCAGTGCGATAAAGCGGGATATCATATATTACAAATATATTAACTTATTAATTTAAATTAATATTTTTTTGAAAATTATTTTATACAATTTATAATTTAAAGAAAATATAAAAATAAATACATATTTTGATTAAAATAATTAAAAAAATATCTATTGATTTAATTAGATTAAGTTTTTTAAAAAAGTTTCATAATTTTTACAAATATTTATTTGATTATATGTTTGTTATTATTTTGTTATTTTTATTTATTGTTTGTATTTATTTTTTAATGTACATTAAATATGATTTTTATTAAATAATTGCATTAATTATAATTAATAAATAATACCTTATTTTAATTATTAAAAATTGTCATGAAAAAAATTGACACATAATTTTTGTGTCTAATAAAAGACTTTCAATGTTGTATAAAAATATTAAACTAAAAAATGAGATAAATTTTTATAACTAATGAAAGATTTCCAAGGTTATATAAAAAATTCTATAAGTTGTGATTTTTTGTTATTTAGCAAATTGTATAGTTATGATTAATCATTGATCTAGTTATGCATATAATTTTATAACTAATGAAAGAATTCCAAGGTTATATAAACATGACTTATTTACAATAAACGGGTCACGTAACCTGTTTATTAAATGAGTCGGGTTAGGGTTGAGGTTAAATGAGTTACATAAACAGATTGATCCATTGAACCCGTTTAAAGTTGAAGCCATAAGCGAGTTGACACGTTTAGACATGACACTTCTGAATTAAAAATAAAAATATTTTTGTTATATTTACTAATTTGATAAAAAATTCTTTAAATATTTTATCATTAGCCAAATATTTTTAATAAATGAGATATTTTTAGAAAAATATGACTAATTTTTTAAAATTTCTTTAAAAGTAATTTCTATTTTTTTTACTAATTTAACTATTAGTTTATAGATCATATCAAAATAAATAAAACTAATGCTCCATTTATTTGGGAGAAATTAATTTCCTGTGAAAAATATTTTTCATGTTTCAAAATCTTATTTTTTAGATTCATATTTTCTGGTATTTCATATTCAAATATTTAAAAATATAAAGAAACATATAATTTTATATTTTAGATTGGCGAAATATTTCTTTACAAATATACTAAGAATAGTTATTATTTTTTGTTCATTTTTAAATTATAATTTTGGTGACTTATTTTTTGTTGATAACAAACGTTGAAAAATCAAGAAAATATTTTCTATAAAAATGAATTTCTCCTAATAAACGGAGCCTAAAGAAACATATAAATTCTATAGATTAGACTTCTCAATTTTAAAAAATTAGGACTTTTAATTGTCTTGAAAGAAATGAAAAAAATATATTCTTAAAAATCTATCATAAATTGTTAATGATTCAAATTAGCAGAAATAAAATAGTTTAAATTAACGTAAATTCAAAATTTGTATTTATTGAAATATCATTTTATTGTATACATAAATTCAAAAAATATAATACACTATTTATGATCTCGTAGAAAATGCACTATTCATGATAACATGAATTAAGAAAGTTGAATAATTGTTATACTTGTATATATGTCTCCAGTGAATGAAAATGTAATTTGATGAAATTGACATGTTGCACTGATAAAATGGACCTTTGATTCCTAAAAAATATTTTAATTTATATTTTCCAATTTAAAATTTCAAATAAAAATTTATTCACCAACAAAAAATAATATAATAATCTAATTTATATTTTATTACAATAGTTGTAAAATAACATGTAAAAACACCAAAAAAATATAACATAAAACTAAGTTTACTCTGAAAGTAATGAAAAATAAATTTGAGAACTAAGTGCATTGATATGGGAAAAAATTAATAGGAATGATTAAAATATAAAATAAATAAATAGATATTTTAAATAAATAAAATTTATTATATATTATAACTTATCAATTTATTTTAATTTTCTTTATATATGAAGAATTTATGATGATTTTTTATTTTAGTGATTGTTATACTTAAAATAATATATTGTAAAATTATAAAAAATTGATTAATATGATATACTCAAAAAATGAAAAATAATTAAATTATAAATTTAAAAAACATATTTTTAGAAGTTAGACTCTCTTGATATGCCAGGATGACATATATCATTATGATATCAACATGATAAATTATTATTTATAGAAGTTCATTATATATAAAAAAATTATAAAAAAACTAGAAATATTTAGTGTATTTGTGACGCCAATTTTTGCAAAACTCATTTTTTAATACACCTTGAAATTCGTACTCTATTTTTTTTCCTTTTTAAAACCAGTAGATATAAGAGAGAAAAACATTAACATTAAAGTTTTCAAATCATTTCTTAAAGACTTAGTTGGTCATACACAATAAGAGTCAAAACACAGAAGCAAATGGAAAACGTTTTACATGCCATGTTTAAAATCCTCACAAGTGTCATAATTGTACAGGCACATAAAACAAAACATAGCAAAAACCCTAGGAGCTCGACCTTCAAGAAGTATCGCACTGTTAGCGCTGCCAAAAAGTCGTCCCGCCCCTAATACCTTTCACTCTGCACACATATACATAGCAAAATAAAGGGTGAGTATATAGAAATACTCAGTAAGTGAATCTCTATGGTTATTATGCTGAATGCGTAGGGGGACCTACGACCTCCACGGCCTAACCTCCACACAATTAAAATTATACCCAAATCATAATCATCAGTTCTCACACAATATATCAATTGGCATATCGCATGCAACAACATCCCAAACATCTGGCAAAAACCATCATCCAACATTCAGTCCTAACCACATTCATAATTCTAACATACAATCCATCAAATGCATAATAAAAGCTTCTTACTACTTATATTCATTTGTTTTCATAAGCAAAATTATCACTGTCATACACATCAGAACCCCTTTAATACAAGCCAACATCATATTCCAACATCATATACAATTTCACCTGCAACATGTGATAACACATAACCACAACATACACATGATCATCAAACCCATAAATCGTATAATATCACATATTCATAGATCAAGGTCCATGCTCATAGCCATACCTTAATCCACTCATATTCGTTCCAATACAATTCAATGCAATGTATGCAAGTGAATGAGAATGAAATGCTAATGCATTTTCACACACAAATGATATGCTCCGAAGCCTTAAACTTAGCAAGAGATCGAGTGGAGTCTCTCTCTTGCCAAGTTTGAGTAGTAGAGATCGAGTGGAGCATATCATTTGTGTGTGTGAAATGATAGAGGACCCGTATTAAATCCACACTTCTTATTAAATAATTTTTAGGCAAGCAAAACAGGGGAAATAGCCAAGTGGAACAGCCAGCTTGGCTGTTCACCCTGGCCGTTCGGCCCTACTTGGGCATATTTAAATAAGGAATGGCCATGGGAAACGGTCAGCTTGGTCATTCCCTTGGCTGTTCACACCTGTTGGATCATACATTAACGGCAACTTCAGCACTTAAACATTTCCAACACAAAACCCCTTTCTATTTCCTAACAATTTCATAATCAATTCAATGTCAACATACTCATATTAGCCAAACCGTATAAAGTTCACAAAGCATCAATTCGCTCCATATGAGCATACACATCATTCATCAACATAATCCCATAAGCAAAGCATACTTATAATCCATCATATCCGTTTTATCATAACTTTTCACATTACCATAAGGTTCAACTATATTTACCATCTCAACATAAGAAATCTATATAAGCATACCCTTTCTTCAAGACACATTGCAAGCATTATGTCTTCAAACAATTATTCACATGCAATTTAAGCTTACTTAGTTCATCGCTTCCACCATTCACATTATTACGTACATCAATCAACATAGTTCACATTATAACAATTCATAATAACACCTCAAGACCAATCTTATCATCGCATTCCAAAACCACACAGGCACAAGTTCGTTTATCACACTCTCAAAGCATAATCAAAACAACATATATATATCAAAGCCACTATCCATAACCTACCACATTACATTCATACCATCGCAATTGCAATCCCATATCTTAAACACCAAATAAAACACAAAAACCAAGTTAACATCTCATTAGCAAGTGTCAAGAACACTTACCTCTAGTTTTCAAGCACAAATTCGTCGCCCGACCTCCGATTTGGGTTCCGAATCTCAACACCTACACACATATACAATCACATTTTACTCGTTATACACAAATTCAACCTCAATTTCCTACCCTCACCCTTATTTCCATAAGAACACCAATTTTCCCCTAAACCCTAATTCTTTAATCCTAACCAAATCCTATGTTTTTAGGTTAAAGACTTGTAGAGTCATATACTACAACAAAAATCCAACAAAACCCCATCAATAGTACATATTTTCACTCATATTTCAACTTAGAATCAAGGATTTACCTCTTACCCTTTTTGCTTACCAACTCTAGTCTGAAGAGGGATCGATGGGAAGATGAATTCATTGAAATCTCAGCGTTTCTTGGTAGGTTTGAGGATTGAGAGACCTTAGGATTGTAGTTTGAGGGTTTTGGGAAGGTTTGAGAGTGTTTGGGCGTGTTAGGCTCGGATATAAGTGTTTCTCTCTCTTTTAAAATGAAACACGCATGTTTTATCCAGACTTTGACGTCCAGAATGGCCTTGGAAAAAGGCCCCTGGCCATTTCCATGGTCGTTCCATCATGTTGGGCTGCCAATTGGCCTAGAAGGGCTATGGGAAACGGCTTCCTAGGTCGTTCCTGTGGCCGTTCCCAGCCACAGGTTGTCCGTTTCTCACTTTTCGACTTCCCGACATCTATATCTCTTATATATACATACTTACCATTTATAATAAACATTATTCCACCTAAATTTAGACATTTTCTAACATCAATTAACATGAATTAACCATTTTTCCGTCACACCTTATTCTGACTAAAAATGGACGAATTTCTGGGGCATTACAGTATTATATGTACATGTTTGGATATTTAATTATTAATTAATTTTGAGTTAAGTTGATATGGCAATTATATTTATAACAAATTCTTATTTTTTTACTTATGAATCTTTTTTTTTATCTTCTAATGTTGAACAATAGAAATGACTTGTACTTTATGGTCTATATTTAAATTTTATTAGCACTTAGTTTATTCTTCATAATTTTGGTATCTAAGATTAATATTTTATTATTTAACAAAAAATTTATAACTAATTATAAACTTCAAATTTATTGTGTCGACTACAAATATTAGTTATTGCATCAAAATCATTATTAACTATTAAATGTTATTATATATTTGAATGTTTTTTATTTATGAATAAAAATATACCCGTATATGTTTCATATATAATTTTTATTGACTAAAAGGTATTATTCTACTGTAAATATATTTAAAAATTTAAATATAAAATATTATAGACTTTATTTATTGAGAATAAAAAGTAAAACTAAATCATAAATTAGATAAAAATTGAAGTAATGTAAAATTTAAATATATTATTTTTAGAGAAAATTTATAATAATAATTAATTTTATATAATTAAACATTAGAAAAAGTTATAGAAATAATTAATTTTAAATACTAATATTTTATAGTAGTTTAATTTTAGTCATTGTCATAATGATAAATCAATTTAATAATTTTATTTATTCATTGCCATAAAAATTTAGGCTTTTTATAGTAATAAATAATTAATATATAAATAATTTTAAATATAAAAACTACAAACTAAGTGTCAATTGAATGATTTGTCAAGTGTTGCAATATTGTGCACTGTCTTCAGCTTAAGTATAATATATAGATATAGATTATGTAGATTAAAGTGATATGATGCTAAAATTAAAAACTTAAATTTAAAAAATATTCTTTTCTATAATAAATACAATATAAATATATAACTGTCATATATTATAGGTTAGTGGTCGATTCAATTTGAATTCGAACTGAAATCACTCAATTAGTAACTCGAAAAAAAACTTATTGAGATGAGCATTTTTCAAACCACAACAAGAATAAACCGTAAAAATTGCAAGTTGTTTGATTGGTTTGATTTCAGTTTGAATAAGAGTTAGGTTTTCATTCAAACCTACTTAATTTGTGGTGTTTCATTGAACCAACCATATTATTGATAATATGGTGGGTTCTGTTCACACCTCCTAATTTGTGGCTTTCATTGAACCATATTACTGATAATATGGTGAGACATTTGATTTTTCAAGGACCCCACTACCTGTCGTATTTGATTAATTAGTATTGTTACCGCATATGATTTTGTGAGCCATGATAATCTTATAGATGAACATCTTTATCGGAATATTTTTGTATTCTCACTTCGGTCCATTAACAATAATATTTATTTTTGTGAGGGCTTTACACCTTTGAGGCACATTGTGTTCGCTCTACTCAGATTGGTAAAGATTTTAGAATTGGAGAATACCATAGAATGTTTTAACCCAATTTAAACGTTCTTATAACAAACTATATGGATTCTTCCATTTGTAAAACAATGAAAATTAAAAAGTTTCTTGTGGGTAATTAACACTATTATCATTTATTAACAATCTTGGCTAGAGATTCAAAATTCTTAGTCGAGCTACCTTGTGGTTTCACAGCATCTAAAGCAAGATCTTTGAACCTTTGAAGCCTCACCCTCATTTTCTCACCTTCATCACTTGACATAACCAAATTTAAAGCTCCTAATGCATCGTTTTTGGTAATCTTCTCTCCTTTAAAACTCACACCAATTTTCCATATAACCTCCACTTCCCTAGCATTCAATGGCTGGTCACCAAAAAAAGGCCTACAAATCATTGGCACACCACTTACAATGCTCTCCAAAACAGAATTCCACCCACAATGTGTCACAAACATTGCAGTTGCTTCATGTTGTAACACTTCCAATTGTGGTGCCCATGACACCACTTTTCCTCTCTCTTTAGTCTTTTCGAGGAACCCTTTAGGCAGTTTTTCCTCCGCATTGCCTCGCATCGACCAAAGAAACACGAAGTTGCCCGCCTCTAGCGCTTCGGCGAGTGCCTGGATCTCCTCAGGCGCTGGAGTGATAACACTTCCAAAACTAACATACACTACTGATTTTGCCTTTTGCTTGTCAAGCCATGGCAAGGCATTGTCAGCATCAGAAAATGTAAGAAGTGGAGAGGTTAATGCGAAGGGTCCTACACTAAGGAACTTGGGTAAGTTTGATTTGAGTGCATTAAGTGATGTAGGATCTATTTCTTCGAAAGAGTTTATGGCAACGGCTGTTGCTCGAGGTAGGTTCAAACCCATGTTGTGCAACATTTTTGCGAATTCTGATTTTGAATCTTCTACGAGTACTTCTCGAGGCAGATCAATTGCTCGTATCTCAGAACATCCTGGAATGAACTCCATTGTTTTGTCTTCTGTGGCTGCAATAACAACAATCATAATATCATGATCAAATCTTTATTACTAAGATAAGAATCAGGGTCTATTCCGGGTAAGTAAGTTATGTTTGAAGCGTAAAAGTAAATGACAGAAGGGCAAAATCAAACCATTGGAAACAGAGATTGAAGGTTACCCTGAAATCCGAATTTGTTCCTTATCAAATCTGTCTGAAGGTGGAACAACAGTGAACGAGGCCCGGCAGTCCAAAGGGGCACCCATTCTACACCGAATTCATCAGCCAAATCCGCTCCAAACCAAAAAAACGCATCACCCATCAAGCATCCGATCTTCTTCCCCTTCTCTTCAGCCGCCACCAATGCCTGCCTGAAACTATCCGGCGCTGCCTTAATGAACAGCTCGGTTGGCTCTTTATGATTGCCCGTGAACGTATAGTTCTCCGGCAATCCATCGGAGACATTAAACGTCTCGATGTTTTCGAGTTTCTCATCTTTACTGAAAGTTGTGCGATTACATTGAGCGGTGCTGAAGAATGAAAATTTAGTACTGGAATCGGTAGCAGATATTCTCCGAACAAGATTGAGGAGAGGAGCTGCGTGAGTTCCGAATGGAAATGCAAGCACTGCAACGTGCTTGAAGTTGGCGCTATTAGCTTGCATTGTTTGGACAGTTTTTTCTAATTTGGTCAATGGAATTGGGGAATGTAAATAAAATGTATGGACACGAGAATTTAAAGAAGGAGAAACAAGGCGTGGCCATAGTATCCTCCACGCATTTCTGAACAGGTGGTTGTTAGTTTCATGGCAAATGAAAAAGTGAGGCACTAGAGGTTTCAGAAAAAGTTTGTTAGGAAATAGTACTGTGTAGTGTAGTTGGTTTAATAAATGAACAAGGAAATGCCCAATTCACGCGACAAGGAAGGGTTTAAGACCGATTAGGTGTTGGATGTAACGTGCCGGGTACGCAAAAATTGTTTCTATCCGTTTTGAACTCGTTTATAAATTATTAATCATATTATCCGTGTGATGCGGCGGAATTCTTTATATTACAATTGTATTAGTTTTATTAATTTAAATATAATATTTTTTTTGTAAAATATTTTATATAAAAGATAATTTTAATAAAAATATACAATATTTTAAGTAAATAAATTATTTTATTACAGGAATGAAAAATTTTTACTAATTAAGGTTTAACAAAAGATATTCCTAAAATAATTTGTCAACAATTTTTTATTTATAGAAAGTTTTAAAAAATATTTTTTAATAAAAATTAATTAATTTAGGAGAATTCAAAAATTTTTTTAAATCAGGTAAAATTTCATGTAGTGAAAAGTATATAAAGTAATTAGGGTAAAGATCAATAAAAATGCTAATTGTAATATTTAATACCTTAAATGTATTGTTTCAATTTTAATTTAAAAAAATCCATAAAATTACACATCAGCTAACATTAATTAAAGCATATTCTGCTTTAATTAATATATATATATATATATTGATCTGTATCCGTCTCAAACGCTAATAAAATTAACTACAAGTACCCGAACCCGTTTAAATACAAGATTACTATTTAATAATATCAAAATATATAACAATATAAAATATTTTATTGATTAAAATACATTAATAAAAATAAACATATTACTAATTATTTAATTTATTTAAAATAAACATATGAATAATATAATTTTTTATATTTAACTATTAATTATAATATTTTTTATATTTATGGGTTTATTAAAAATGAATATCAGCTACTCGTATCCATTTACATGAGAGAGTTCGAATTTAAAGTATTCAAGGGAGTGAATCCGAACACTACTCGAACCTCTGAGTTTGATGAATAATTATTTTTAATACTTGTACCCAATTCAAATCCATTTATATTATATTCGAATTGTGTTAAATGGATCGAATACCTTGTGAATAATACAATACTGTCTGTCTATGAAACTTGACCCATCTCGTACAAACTTCTAATTTTGCAAAATAATACAAAGTAATAAAATAAATTTAAATAATCCAAAAGGATAAATTTAAAATATTTTATAAGTAATTAAATACCATAAATAATAAAATGAGCTTCTAAAAAAATCCATAAATTCATAAAAATAATTGAAATATCCCACTGGGGCCGGAGGAAATCCTTAGTGTGGGGAGTTTTGTCTGCAAACCTGCCTTTGCCCAGTGGTGGTACCACCACTAGCTGACGTCATGCGGTGGGTGAACCACTGAACAACTGAAAGGGGCTTTGGATGTTAATGAGACGACAAGCAAAAAAACTGTAAAACAGATTAAAAAACTTGGCCTTTGGTTGGCGTGGAGGGTTTCATTTTAGAGATAAGAACCTCTGAGGGAGATCGACAGGTCTGTGATGATGGTGGAGGTAACTGGTGGGAACATGTGGGCAGTGGGCGTCTAAAGCCACGAGCCATGGTGGTTAATGCACACGTGGTAGCTACTCTTCTTTTTCTTATTCTCCTATCATAAGTTTTCCAAGTTGTGAGTTTGATGATCCTGGGAAATAAATTAGGTTGAGGTTTTTTATTTTTACTGTCATAACATGGGACACGTGTGAAATGCATGAATGGCATATTAGCATTGCTCTTGCTAATTGGATCAAATTGGTGGTCTTTTTTGTATATGGTCACCACATGCCACATAAAGTTTGACTTTTTCATAAATAGTACTTTTTAAAACTTATACCACCAAAGGTCACCTCTTCAAACTTATTTCACAAATAACATTTATCCACAACATATCTACAAAGCATCCACACATTAATCAATTTGTGGATGCGTTGTGGATATATCGTGAACATTAATTTTTTATAAATGTCCACAACATATCCACAAAGCATCCACACATTGATCATTTTGTGGATGTGTTGAGGATATGTTGTGGACATTAATTTTTTATAAATATCCACAACACATTCACAAAGCATTCACACATATAATAAATATCTACAACACATCAATAAAGCATCCACACATATAATAAATATCCACACAACATATCCACAAAGCATCCACACATATAATAGATTTCTACAATGCATCCACAAAGCATCCACATATATAATAAATATCCACAACACATCCACAAAACATCTATACATAAATTTAATCTGCCACTGAAAACTTGAACCGCCATCATATACAGATCTCATCTACAAATTATCTACAACCTATCCACAAACTGTATATTTTTGAATTTACAGTCAAACATACAAATATACTATCATTCTCTCTATAATTTCCACATTTAACAATTAATTAATTTTAATAGGTGTTTATTTCTTTCCTACAACTTTTTTTGAGATGTTAATCATAAAAATAGTTGAAACACAAGTTTATTCATAGAGAAGAAGTCTTAGTTCGTTGAACAGTTCTTTTTTTTTTTAAAGAAAGAAATCAATACTTTTTGTGGTTGAATGTGTTAGTGCCTTCTAGCAGTGATTTCTCTCTAAGCGTTAAAGTCACAAACAATAACAAGAGAGCTTAGATTGTAATGCCCTGAAAATTGATAGAATTAATCTATATAGAAAATATATTAAAACAGAATTGAATTGAAATGAAAATTGAAAAAATGTTGAAAACAGCATATGAGCACGAGCTAGAGCATGACCGTGCCAGTGGGCTTGCTCATCATTTCTGGAAAAATTCAGAATGATCTCCTGCACGATCAAACTGGAACTCGTGCAGAAAAACACGACACAACCTGGAGGACGACCTGTGCTGGAAAGTTTTAAGCAGAAAACTGACTAACACTGTTTTATTGAACAAAGCACGAGCAGAGTTGAAAATTCGACAAAAGACTTGTAAGCAAACCCTAGAAAACTTGTTGGAGTGATTGAGAGCAAGAAGGAATTGATTCTTTGCAAAATTGAAGTGATAAACCCACTAAGGTAAGGATTCTAGACTTATTGTTGAATAAACCTATAAGTTCTAGGTTGTGAGAAATTTTGGAAATGATGGAAGGAAATTAATTTAGCTGTTGAATGATGATAGTTAACTGAATTAGAACACTTCAATCATGATAAGATTGGAATTAGAAGAATTGGTGATTTGGCAAGTAAAGGAAGAATCCAAGAGCTTGATGGTTTAGAGGCTGTAATTGAAGTTATATATATGAATCTAGTTATTGACAACATTGTATGATTATTTTTGTATAGGAGGAACTTTACGACACTTTGATCAAAGTTGAGCCACGAGGCCGACTTCGCGTATTTATCAAGGTAAGTGTCGTTTACACTTACCATTGTAGGTCTTGCATCTGTATAGTTAATCATACCTAAGAATGATGCAAATATGTTAAGATGGTAGCTAAAATGTGTTTTAATTGAACTTGAGTGCTCTTGATTGATATATGCTTTGATTGGCCTTATGTGTGATTTTATGTATATGCTCATATGTGAGATTGATTGGTTTATGGATATATATTCTAGATGAGTCTATGATTGGAATATGTGTTATGTTATTAAGAACATTGAAAGCTTGGCTTATGATCCTTTGTTTTAGAATGATTTTATATGAGCATGATTGAGATGATATATTGGTATGATGGCATGATTATGTTCTTCCCTTGGATGTTCATATTTGCTATGTGCTTATGAACTTTGAGAGATGTGAAAGCATATGACTATTTGTTTTGATTAGGGGTGACAATTTTTGACACGACACTAACCGACACGTATTTTAAGCGGGTTAGTGTTTTATATAAACAGTTCCGGGTCATAAATGGGTCATTAATGGGTTGACACATTTATGACCCGCAAATAAACGGGTTGTAAACAGGTTGACCCTCTCAACCCGTTTAAACACGATTATATTAATTGTGTTAAATGTTATAGATTGACACGACTCATTTAAACTAATTTTAAACATGTATTTTGGATTTATAGTAAGTATTCTAAATGAATTTTTGGTTGAATTTTTTAAATTTAATATGTATATGTAATTATGTCTATATATTTAAACAGGTATAATTGTGTCATGTCATTATGTGTCGTGTCGTGTTTAATGTGTCAAATTAAACATGTTTAAGCTAAATGTGTTTGGTCGTGTCGTGCCGTATTTAATGTGTAAATTGGACGCATTTAAATTGATAAACGTGACCTATTTATAATAAACGGGTTACAAGGGTCAACCCGTGTAACCCGTTTATTAAATGGGTTGGGTTAGGGTTGAGGTTAAATGGGTTAGGGTCATAAATGGTTTGACCCGTTTAACCCGCTTAAAATTCGGGTCATAAACGGGTTGACACGTTTAGACATGAAAAGACACGAATTGTCACCCCTAGTTTTGATGATGAATATGCTACCATTTGATTATGATGCATGATTATGCATTTGACATGAGATTGAGAGTGGACTTAATGAATGCATTTGATTCATTCATGTGTTGCATTTGCATTGTATGTGACATGTGGCTGTGATTGATTCTAAGAGAGATCTTGACGTCGGGTCGAGCCCGATGATGATTCCGAGAGAGATCTCGATGCCAATTTGGGACTGAGGATATTCTGGGCAAAAGCTTAATGCCTAACTAGGTTCGATGTCGGACTGGGTCCGAGGGAAAAATGAAAAAGAAAAGAAAAGGAAAAGAAAAAAAAGAAAGAAAAGCAAGATCCCTGGGCATATCGCATGTGAATTGCATTTGCACTTCATAATTCATTCATATTTGATTGAGCATTATTGGAGATGCTATGTGATGGTATGGATGTTAAAATGCTGAAATAATATGTTAATGTTGTTTTTGGCTGCTGAGTTAAGATGATGTTGTGAATGTTTGAACTTATGGGATTAAACATATGTGAATGCTTGTACTAATGGCTAAGACATGTATGATATGGCTTGTGTGCAAGCATCTTTGGCTTGATTATGTGTTCAAATGGAGTGAAAGTATTGTAGTTTTGGTATTTGAAATGTAAGGATATGTTGTGCCTTGCGTAAAAGTTGATTTGTGCAAAGTTGCCTTAAAAATGGAAGTAAGATATGCATTTTTTAGGGTCAGCATGACCCTCGTGCTGATAAGCACGCCATCGTGCTGAGACCGTGTTAAAAACCACGAGCTCGTGCCAGAGCTGCTTGATCGGTTCTAGCAAGCGTACTAGATCGGTGTAGTTTTACCACAGAAGTATACCCTCCGGGATCGAATCTCACAGGGAACAGTGTACTTAAATTGATTAGGTGCTCAAATTAAAAAGACAATTAAACATAAACAATAATAGGATGTTGGTTGGATTATGAAGAAAATAGTAAATACGAAAGAAAATTAAATTAACAACAATAAGTACAGGTGTTGGGACTTCCTAGATTCAATAGTTCTATGCTTGGTTTCTCGTTTGGGTT
>CANYCX011371938.1:0-20175 GCA_948193385.1 Breynia disticha f. nivosa | reverse complement strand
TTGTAGTCCACAACAAACTCATCCATACTCATACTTGTCAACATATTAGGTGTATATCAAAGCACATAGAACTTACAATAGAAGTCACAAAGATTTCATGTCTAATGACAGAATTTTGATGTTGTAAGATATGCAGAGTTTATCATTCTCATGAATGATCACTCTCCAAATACAATGTCTCAACATTGTATCTACGAACTCTGTTAGATATCAGATATCTATGACCCATAGAACATAATCAATAACAAAGCTCACAATAGTCTTAGTTATTTCCATTCCCATAAAATAATTGACTGAGGATGTTTGGAATGTTAATCACAGAATTTCCAGGTTCTACTATCAAGGTCTTCAAGCTTAATATCTCAAGTGTTTGTTTAAACACTAATTGAGTTTTATCACACATATCACACAAGATAACCATTAAATAATAAAACAATGCCTCATAATTTTATTAATCATAATAAAGGTACAAGTACAATTCATTAGGGCTAAGGCTTACACTAACAATAGTACACATTTTTTTTCTTTATTTCAAAATTGCAATGTACGTGGAAATCATAAGATTTTAGAGAAGAATTTTAAAATTACAGGTTTCGAAGTCGAATTATGGCTATTGTGTAGTTATTAAACAAATTATATGTTTGATGACTGGTGTTAGAAAACTTTATAGTTTTAGGCCCTGCATCTCTCGATAGGTTTCCTAGAGCTTCTCCTGAGAGCAAAGGAGCACCACTGCTCAGACAAATATCTTAACATTTTTTAGATATTGTACACAATTATGCCTCTTTGATCTAATTATTATTACAAATCGTTGATTTACTGGAAGATAATGTTAAGATGCATGATCATACTCGAGAAACAAATGAAGACAATGAGCAAGTAATATTGCTTTGTTTTGATTAAGACTCCGTTTGTTTGGAGAAATTTGTTTTCTGGGAAAATATTTTCTTGATTTTTCAACGTTTGTTACCAATAGAAAATAAGTCAACAAAATTATAACTTAAAAATCAATGAAAAATAATAATTATTATTAGCATATTCTTAAAGAAAATATTTCTTTTATCTAAAATATAAAATTATATTTTTTTTATATTTTTAATTATTTGAATATGAAACACCGGAAAATATGATTCCAGAAAATAAGATTCTGAAATATGAAAATTTGAAAATTATTTTCCGTAGGAAATCAATTTTCGCCAAATAAACTGAGCATAAATGTTAAAATATTGTCATTAAATGGGATGAAAACTTAATTTTTTTTTCATTTTAATTACTAGGTGCTCACTTGCAGCACTTATCGTACGTAAATTAGAATGAAGTCAAAACTTTTAACATCAAAATTTTATTTTAGCTGTCTATTGTAAATATTGAAATTTCAGTTCTAGTTTAGAGAACGAATGTTTTTTCATTGTTTTAGTTCTAGTTTTAGAGACTGAATATTTTTAATAGATCCTTAAGAAAAAGACTTTTGTTTGAATTAACTAGATTATTTAAATTTATAAATCTTTAATTAAATATGAATGTATTTTTCTTTCTTTGTTTATTTATTGTTTATTTTATTTTATTTTATAATAATTAATTATTAAAAAACATAAAAGTATTATAAAAATAAAAAATGTTAACGATCAAATTCATGATTACTTGTAATCATTAATTAAGTACATTTTTCAATCATTAAAATTTTCTATAAAGACAATTTAAAGTGGACAGCAAAAATGGTCGTTAAAAATTGCAATATGACCAAACTAACAATAAAATAATTGGTAATAAATTACTTTAACCACTATGAAATTGGTCGTTGAAAGACCTAACAATGGCTAGTTTTGAATTTTGGACAATCAAAATATAATATTAATAAGGAAGAATAATTCAGTGGTTGTTGAGTAATAACAATATCATAGTTGGTCATTGTTAGATTCAATTAACAACTAGTTTATTATATTAGCGACTAGAATGGAAATTTTTTTAATGACCTAAATAAGTTTTTCGCTATAAAATTTTACGACCACACTCGAAGTGGTTGTGAATAATTTTCTATGGGCGAAAACTCTACAGCCGTTATAAACTTTTAGCAAGAAGGACATCTACGAGGGGTGATGAGAGAATAAAATGTGGTTCTTAAAGATTATTTACGAACAAAACTCCACTTTAACGACCAAATTGCCCCTTGTTGTAGGCCATTTTTCTTCGAGTGATCGGATTATTGAGCAAAAAATTGAATTACAATTGAAAAATTTAGTATGGTAGACATTAGACCATCTATCGTTTCAAATTGAGTCTAAAATAATGATTTAGCCAGACCGTACTACATAGAAAGTCACTTTGAATGACTTAAAAATCAAGAAACAAGTTTCTAGCTTTTCTCACAATGGCTGCCAAAAATATCTTGCATGAAGATTATTTTTCTATTTTGTTGTTTGTAGTGTTACTCTAATAATAAATCTTATTTACAGATGAATTATTGTTTTTGCTGCTTTTGGAGATCGACAACAACTACACTTACTGGACGACAACTTAATGTTGATTGATTGGCAGAAATTTTTTTTCATCAGATGCTTGTAACAAACTTCCTTATTTTCCCGCCTTGTTCAAGAGCTATAAATAGCTCTACTTTTTTGTAACTTGTAACTTAACAAACAATCATTCAATGCAAATAAAGCTTTTCTCTCATTCAGTTTCCTTTCTTTATTATTCTCTTTAGTGCTTTGGTCAATTGAGATAGTATCAGAGCAACAGTTGTTCTAGAACCATCGCACAACTCAATCTTTCTTTCTTCCAAATAATGGCAGCTTCATCTTTAAGAGTAGAAGAACAAATATCTTCCCTATGCTACATAAATCGAGTGAAAATACATCATTACCTTTTGTACCTATCATTCTTGATGGTTCCAATTTCCAAACCTGGCAACGATCCATAATACAGGCCTCTGAAATGAAGACCAAGTTATAGTTTCTTGATGGAAGCATTCTCAAACCTTCTAAATATTATCTGCTTTATCACATTTAGAGACGATGAAATACTCTATTATTGGCATGGATTCGTAATTCGGTTTCCACTTTTATAGCACAAAGTATACTCTTCTTTGAGAATGCTCATTATGTTTGGAAAGATCTCACATCTTGTTTTCCACAACCTGATGTATTCTGGTTGGCTGAGGTACAAGAACAAATTGTTATGTTAAAATAAGATGCTATGAGCATAACTAAATTTTTCACTAAATTGAGAACTTTGTGGAATGAGCTGGAGGTGCTACGGCCTATTACTCTTACATATCTGAATTGTCCTTGTGTAGGAATTGAATCTATGAGATATTATGAAAATGTTGATCATGTTGTTAATTTTTTTAGGGGATCAAATCATAGTTTTGCTAATGTACAGTGACAAGTGATGTTAATGAATCCTCTTCCTAACATCACACAGGTATTTTCTACGATTCTTCAATAAGAACTATAACTTGTTTCTGCTGCTTCTCCTAATCTTTTTAAATTTGAACCAGCAGTTGTTTTCTTTAATCAATCATTTAGAGTAGGAAGATCTAGTGGTAGATCTTTTTTTTTTGTGGTAGATCTTTTTCTAGAAAAGGTGGAGGAAGATTTAAAGTAAGAAAACCTCCTCCTATTTCTATTTTCTGTTGATTATAAGTCCATCTTGTTGATACATGTTATAAGAAACATAGTATTCGATTGGTTGCAAGAGTCAGGCAAATTCTGTTGAAGGTTCTTTTATGGATTCTTCTGTTACTCTAAGTTTGTATAGTCAAGCTTTGGTTAGTAATCCATATCAACAACATTTACCACATCCATAATGTCATTATATATATCACTCATTCTCTTGGTCAAACTCCTATTGTTCCTCCTAGTTCAACTAATCTTTCTTTTCCAGAAGTTAAAGATAGTTCATCTTCAGCAATCACTACAACTACATCGATGATTAATTCTGTTGTTAATTCCTTTGGCACTCTTGGTACTGAAGATACGGTTTCTTCTTGGATCTTAGATAGTGGTGCAACTAATCATGTTGCTTATTCATTATTATGGTTTCCATCTTATACTTCAATTAATGGCCTCCCAATTTTTATTTTTTTTTGAACTCAATGGCCTCTCAATTAGTTTGTCGGCTAAAACTATTGTGTCATTTCCTTTCATTGGCATTGTCCATATTTTAGTGTTAGATTTCATATGACTCTTATTCAGGTTGGCATAGTAGAAAAATTTGCAAAAAATTACACAAGAATAGCCATATAAAACATCCACCGTTCCATACACGTTATGTGTTAACCAGATTGCCAGTTTAAAGGTTCGTACCTTGAAATTTGAAGCTTTAACAATTCAGAATGAAGCTAAACATAACTACTGTATGAAAAAAGTTCATACAACCTTCAAGTCGGGTCTTTACTTCAATGAGGACCACTTTTTGTGTCCTCATTGAGACCAAGTAGTTATGTTACAGAAATTCATAAAAAGTTACATTTTTCATAAAAAGTTACAGAATTTTATTAAGTGAAGTTACAGAATTTTATTAACGAGTTAATAATTTAATCGTGTTACCGAAATTTATAAAAAGTTACAGAATTTTTATTGTCCTAAAAAAGTGGTCCTCATTGGAGTAGTGACCTTCAAGTCGTCCTACATGTCAGAAGAGCTGCATGTTAATTACACGACCTTCCTATATGCTCATACAGAAACAATTGGGCGGATTGCTAGCTCCTTCCTTTGGTATTCGACCAAGTCTTGTGCAAGAAAGAACCAAATTATTTTCTTGGCTTATTAGGCAGCAATAGGGTGGCATACACCATGAAAAGAGGCAAGGAAGTGACTCCTATTTATCCTACACAATTAGGGCTAAGTTTAAAAGGAGGATAGAGGAAAATCCTAATCCTTATCCTACATGATCTCTTCCTACCCGATTCTTCTTGTAAGGATAAGATTCCAAATTCATAGTTTGAATTCTAAAACCTTAAGACCAGCCTAAAATAATGTAGATAAGTAGGTTTAATTCCTCTTATATTAACCCATGCTTAAGACATGAATTATACTCTTAAACATGATTAATTCCTACTTATACTATGGTTCCTTTTTCCTTCAAATTAAGAATTTAATCAAGAGATGATTAAAACCCAATCAAGGGATGGTTTTAGTCAAATTTCAGCTTTATCACAATTAGTGTGCCACTTTCATTCCATATATGCTATCTTGAAAAACATTTGCCTATAATACCGTTTAATATGATTTTGTTTCCATTAATGCCACAATATAAAAAAAATTTATTTAAATGACTTATGCCTCAGTTGTTAGGTCTTAGCTCAGATGGTTGAAAGGTTATTTGCTTTGTAGAGGTTCAAGGATCGATTCTTATTGTTCTCATTTACTTATATATTTTATATTTTTTCCATGAGTTGTCATCTTATGGACAACTTGTAGTAGAAAGATGAAGTTGACAACAAGATAACAAAAATGTTAACAAAAAATTTATAAAAAACTAACAGTGAAACCCTAATTTCCAAATAAGTAATAGGTATCACTGTCAAATTTTTTTACATTTTTTCACGAGTTGTCACCTTGTGGTCAATTTGTAGTAGACAAAAAAAGTTGATAATAATATAACAAAATGTTAACAAAAAATTTACAAAAAAAAAAGTGAAACCCTAATTCCCAAATCAGTAACATTTATTGCCATGAAAATTTTTTATATTTTTTTATGAGTTTTCACCTTATGGTCAACTTGAAGTAGAGAAATAAAGTTGACAAAAAATGACAATATATTAAGGCCTATTCTTGAAGTCCCTTACAGCTGCACTGAGGCCATAAATAGTCATGAAGGCAAAAGCTTCGGTGTTTACACTAAATAGCCAACAAAAAGAAACCTGTTGGTTAAGAATTTGAAGAAGTTTTTTTGAACAGATTTAATAATGAAGCGAAGCTTTTTGAACAGATTTAATAATGAAGCAAAGCTGAGAAAAGATGCAATCATCTTACCATATCGTAACAAGGGATGTAGTGAGTTCAGCATTCGGCATAAGATCTGCTAACAACACCAAAGCTTCGAAAGCCAAAATCTCCTAACTAAAAGTTCATCATAAAAAACTGCTGCAGGTCGTAAAAAAGCGGGACATTTTGCTCAATGGGGTTGGATTAATAAGAAATGCGTGTGAGAATTGTGAAATTGAAGTATACTTACCTAACCATGGTTGTAGAAGGCAAAACAAGTTTGAAGCTCGTAAAAACATATTGGAAACACTCAAGAGACAAACCCTGCCAAGTCTTCTTAAAGTCCTTAGCAATAAGAACATAAAAACCTAACACTAAAGTGGAAATCCAGAGCAAAATAGAAGCAGCAATAGGACGAGAGATAAAGACAGCAGCAAAGAGTTACACAGAAATATGATAGAGAGATGAGGTTTAAATATAAAGTTAAAAAAAAGAAGAAGAATGGTAAAATAAGAATAAGTATTATAAAATAGGAATAATTATAGATGAGATCGCAAAATAGAAAAATCAAGTTTTTAAGTTCGTACCCCATGTGCTTTGTTTGATGGTTTTGTGCCTCATTAGTCTTGGGCCCATTTAGTGTCCAATGCACATACATCATAACCTCATATATTTTCGAACAAAGGTCTCTTAGCATCATCTTAAACTTTAAACTTTCCTTAAATACAATCCAAAATAAATATAAGTCTAAAATAACATCATTATTAATTTTAAAGACTAAAATACCAACCTATATAATTCTCATTTTATGGTTAGTCAACATTTAATATCTTTTCTATAACTACTGCACAATCTCAACCACTCTACCAAGAACAGCAACGACTAAAATGATATGATCCAAACCTAGGCTACATTATTTCATTTTTTTTGTCTGAAGAATCTTGAAACCAAATTATAGCTTCAAAGAAATACATTGACTTGATAAAAATGAGTTGAATGGCAGGACATGCTCGACGGAGTTGCCTTTGCATAGTACACTCTTTTGCTAAACACTTACATAAGCAGGTTCTGTACAGATGACAAACCCAAGAGCAAAAATCTTGGTCAAGATACCTAAAAACAAACAAAAGAAAGGCAAGATATGATCCAAGCAGAGTGAAGTTAGGAGTCGAGGAGTGAATGGCGTGGTAGTGATGCTAGGTGGAGTTGACAATTGAGAAGTTGAATGGCATGGAGGAGATGCTCGGCGGTGGAGGGAGTCGAGGAGTGGAATGGCGCGGTGGGGATGCTTAACGGTGGAGGCAGGGGGAGCCAGAGGAGAGAGCGGCGGAGGAGAAGGAGAGGGAGGGGAAGGAGGAGGAAAAAAAGGTGAGAGAATATGGAAGTGAGAGAATGGGTCTATATATAGGGTGGTAAAATAGGGAATATAATCATTTCAGATGGTATTGTTTGAATTTCTTTGCTAATATGTCATTTATGGAAAATGGTACTTCACAAATGTTATATGTGTAATTTGACCTATATTTTCCCTTTAAATGGACCAAACATATGTCTAAAATGGAATACAAAATTACCTTTCATACTTAGTTTTAGTGTGCGATCTTATAGGTCCATTTAACATTGGCATTTTGAATTATCAATTCCTATGAATCATACACACACTCTAGCAAAGTTTTATGTCATTCCAAATCAAATAAAGATCTGGTGACATCCATTTGACCCAACGCAATCTTGCATAGTCCTTTACCCTAAATGTGTCGCACCCAAATTCATAAAGTTCTTTTTCAAATAAATACATAATTTTGGCAACCTTTTTTTTCTTTTAAAACAATGAGCAATAAAAAAGAAAGACATATAAATATATTTCATTTAAAAACTTGGCCAAGTTTGGTCGAATACAAAATGTAAAGGAAATGTGAAAGTATTCAAAAGCATGATTAATGAAATACAAATCATGAATGTAAATCATTTCTATACTGTAGTTCGTATAGATGTACAAAAGTGATTAATAAAAGAAAACCCTTAAAATCAAGATAACGAGTCGACCTAATTAGTCAGAGTATCACCTCTTGAACCCCCCAAAAGTGAGTACTAACCGAATCTACTGTCGTTATGCACAATCATCACAAACACACATGCACGTGAGTAATTAAATACCCAGTAAGTACACCTACAACACTTACCAAGGTAGTTAATGCATAAGTACTCGTTGGTAAAGTGTGTTAGGTGTTTTAGATGTTAAGGATAGGGAATTATCCTAATTACTATCTCTTCCAATAACCTTTAGTACATTATCCAAGGTAAGGAAATAGTTATTCTCAGTTTGTTCCTAACTTCCATACTTTAAGTAGATTATTCAATATTTTTTCACCTTTAAATGTCCCATTGTTCACTATTTTATTGATGGGAACGGTCTGGAAAACGGTTTATGCAAACCATTTGCCAGCCGGTTCTCCCTCCCTAGCATTCTTTGGAAGTGAAACGATTTAGGAAATAGTTTACACTAACCGTTCCCATGCCTGTTTCAACCCTCATGAAAGTCCCTGGAAGTAGAACGGTTTGGAGAACAGTTTACACAAACCATTTCAGAAACTATTCCCAACTCACTGGGATGCTCTAAACGTGAAATGGACAGGGAAACAGTTTGTTATGTTTGTTTCCCAGCTCATTTCAACCTGCACTACTCAGAAACAACAACATTTAATCACATAACATTTCACACAACACAAACTCCAAATATAAGCATCCTACTTCAGGTCATACTTGTGAACCCCAATTTTGATAAATTCATTAAATAAACCTTGATTTTCGCACCATTTTTTTAATAATCAATACAAAAACATTCACAAGTAAAAATATATGTAAAGAGTGGCACAGATGCATTTCATTAAACCAAGGCCAAAATACCATCAAGTATATACTATACGGAAGCAAATGGTTTCAGTTTAAAACAGTGCATGTGCCATCAATCTACGCCAAGTGATGTATAGATGTACAAAATGAAAAATATCCGATGTCCAATAGGAGTTGATCTATCCGCGAGTATCACACCTCCTAGTGTCGCCGAAAATACGTCCCACCACCAGCTACTGTCGCTTTACACACATTAAAATAGAAAAACAAAGGTGAATATATAAAAATACTCAGTAAGTGAATTCCTATAGTTGTTAAGCTGAATGCGTAGAGGAACCTTGGGCCAATATGGGTGTGCTCGTGAAACACAATTGTCGTATTTGCGCCTAAATTCCCTAATGGCTAGCTGTTGCCATGTCACCTACCATCTTTTATGTGTTTTATATGTTAAGGGAATCATCCTAGAACATTAGCTTGCTTTAGACAATCATTAATAGATTATTCGGGCCAAAATTAGGCTTCTGGACTAAAATAACGTATGTTTAAACCCTAGGTAACGTACGTTATTCTTCACCTGGTTTCCAGCTATGAATAACATATGTCAACCTCAGATTAACGTATGTTTAATGCAAATAATGTACGTTAGAATCTAAAATAACGTACGTTATTTTAGGACAGAACCATTCTGTCCATTTCCTAGGTCATTTCTTAAGTATACACATTACATACAACACTTAGCATATCAAACAACCATCCAAATCACTTATGCAACTCTCCAACAGACTCAAATCACCACAAATGTCCATTAAACACATGATCAACACACTTTATCAAGGTCTAATCAAACAATCATACACATCCACATACACATCATTTATCATTTCTAACTCATACACATCAACATAACTCATGCTCATACATGTACATCATACTCCAAGTAACAACACCATTTATGCACATACATCAAATAATTTACCTTATGAACATGCTCAAAAACACCAATCTATATTCAATCATAACAACACATGTGGTCATTCATGCTTTAAGCATGCCGAAACAACATCATGCTCATCAATGCTAATGATGAATGAATGATTTTGTGCAAATATTAATGCAAACACACGATGCATGCCTCGGGGACTTAATTCTTTTAATGTACACATGAGAGAATTCACTCTCATAGTTGGCAATACCCTTTTAGTTTGAGATCTTGATCGATTTTCAATACCTCTTAATTTGAGCTCTCGCTCTATTGGCAATACCCTTTAATTTGAGCTCTCGCTCGATAGGCAATACCCCTTAATTATGTTAATCTCTCGCCCGATTGACAATAGCCCTTATAAACATACAATTATGTTCATCACATGTACATATGACATGAATGTATGAAATTTAAGACATTTAAAAAATGCTTCATCAACACAATGCCAACCTCAAGTATAAATGCACAAGATATGCCACAATTCCACTTTCACATACTTATGGTCATTTCACCATTTAGTTTCATTAAGGTTTCCTTAATGCATATATGAACATTCCATATTTACCCATACTTTTCAACCTTCCATAGTCACATATCACACACTTACATAACCACACAAGTCATACACATAATCCACAACTTACTTGCTCTTAAATGTAAATACTCAGAACCATCAAGATTTATCATAAAACATTTCCATACATTTTTATTTTCCTCAAACACACACAAAGCATGCCACTTCCATAAATTTCACACAGTTGAAACTCAAGCATTTCATTCTTTTCAAGAATCCATTTCCACCATCACATGCCAAATAACACATTTAAATCATATCTTTGACAAAACAAAGGCCAACATTACAATAGTAAATGTCAAAAAGCACTTACCTCGGCCTCCAAGATCCAATTCGTCTCCCTATCCCCGATTCTGGTTCTGAATACCGATACCTACACACATTTAATCACATTTAGTATCATTTAACATATAATGTTCCTCATTTTAACATTCTCTACTGATTTTCCCCAAAACCCCAAATTTTCCACAAAACCTAATTCCTTAAATCCCAACAAATCTTATGTTTTCAGATTAAAGGTTTAGGGAATCATAATCTACTATGAAAACCCAACAAAACCCTACGAAATGCACATGTTTTCCCTCACATTTCAGTTTAGAATAAGAATCTTGCCTCTCCTCCTCTTAATTTTCAAACCCTATGTTGAAGAGGAATCGATTGGAGTATGAATCTGTTGTTAATCTGTCGCAATCTAGGTGTTTGTTTGTAGGTTTGGTGGTTAGGAGACCTTAGGATGATGGTTTGAGGGTTTTGGAAGAGTTTGAGTGGTTATGGAGGAGTTATGGCTCGGTTTTGGTTGTTTTAAGTCATTTAATGACATATCCGGACCCCCGATAACGTATGTTTACTGTCCAAATTAACGTACGTTAAGAAAAATGTCTCCTTGGAAAACCCAGGTTGGATAACATATGTTTATCACAAAGATAACATACGTTATTCATGTGTGCTTTGAATAACGTATGTTAACATGGCAAGTTAACATACGTTATTTTCTCACAGTTTGCCATACTTAGTATTTTCCAACCTCTTTCAATCCCAGACATGCATATCTCTATACAAACACGCTTCCAACTTATCCTAAACTTATTCTAAAATAAAATGAACATTTTTCGGGGCGTTACATGTGTGATATGTGTTGCTGTATGAATGATAAATGTTGTGTGCTCCTAGAATGATTGAGATTAATGAGATGTGCTATGTGTTATGTATTGTGGTATTTGATCTCTGTGTTATGTTTTGGTTGATGATGTGCTAAGTGACAAGGAATGTGTGGATTTTACTATAGAAATGGTATAGGAATGTGCTAAGTGATAAGGAATGAGATGTTCTATGCTTTGATTTCTATTCTTTTTTGGATTTATTCGTATTGATTCTCTAATTGCTTGATTGCTTATTGATAGGGGAGTCATACATTTAGAGGGAGTTATTTATCTTTTTGATTGATGACAAAAAGGGGAGAAAATGATATTGATTGATTATATTTTTAGATATATTTTGAGAACTTGATGACATTGATTGATCTTGCATATCTTAATATTTTGTTGGACTTATTTTGCAGACAAGGTTAATACCTTGATCATGTCATATTGTTTTGCATGTTTTTGCCATGTTGATACTTGTATTAATTTTGGTTTTTTTTTGTCATTATAAAAAAATGAGAGATTATTGGACTAAGGGTGATCAATATTCGTGTTGTTTTTATGTTTTGATAATGGACAAAGTGTCCAAATCAATAAAGCTGAATTTCAAGTCGGCAGATGCATGTAATGTACATTAGTAGGTTGGTTACCTACATTATCGAGTGAAGCCATATAAAAAACTAAAGAGAAATCTGTAAGGGGTATGTTATTGAAGATAAGCCATGTTACGAGACATATAACATACGTTAGTGAAAAAAAGACTCAATCAAAACAACACTGGGTCAGGAACTTTACGCAAACAATCACCCAACTAAGGTCTCACCTAGTTTAAATTAAGAGACTTTTCAGAAAGTTCATTTTACGAAAAAATGTACGTTTTGGGAATTAAATTTTCGAAAAGTAAGAATAGATCTCGTTTGTTTCAAATTATATTTCTCGGCAAGTAGATATTATTTATTGATTTTTTATAAATTAATATTGATATTTATAAAATTGTCCTCATCAATAACCAATTAGATATTTTATAAGATAATAAATTCAAGGATAAAATAGTAAAATCCTTCAACTTCTCTAAAAAGGTTCAGCTTATCTAAATTTTACGAGGTGAGTAACTTCCTTTAAATATGAGAAAGAAGTACAAAGTTTAACATCATGGAAAATTGAATATAAAAATGCAACTAAGCAAGACAATTTTGTATACTTCTCGGAAGTTATACTTCGCCTCATTAATTACCCCAACTAAGTGAGTTCTAAATTCTTTATGCTAGTGTATAAACACGACTAAGGAACTTGACAAAATATTGTCACACTTTTGTTCAATTAACAGAGCATCAAACAACGATTCAGTGAAAAAATGACTCTTAACACAAGTCGAAATTTTCCGCTTTCTAAAAACTAATTATTTTAGATCAGATGCCTGCTTTCTCTGTGTTTAAACAACAAACAATGTGAAAATCTCATATAAAATAGGAGAATGAAAGTAGAATTGTTATGGAGGGATCATGTTCTGTAACTAAAAATCTCGGGGCTAACAGTAACGTAGTGATATGTATTTATCCATCATGTGTTGGGTTATACTTGTTTGATTTTCTGGTTCCTCCGCCGAATTAGATGAACAAAGTAGCCAGAAGTATGTCGTGACCCTTTTGTTTAACGCATTTTGGGACCACATTTCACGTACAATTATCACACATGTATCCCCACTATTATATACATCACACCTCACACCTACTCATTTCTCACTTTCCATTTTCAATTTTTTATGGACTAAAAGTAATTAAGAACAAAGTTGCATTTCAAAAAAACTGTTTACTAATTATTGTATACAACTCCAGCAAATAAAATTAGTGAATGGTAAAATATAACTTAAGCTTTTGAATAGTATAATTATTGAATTGAAATGTCTTTTAAGATACATGCTATAATTAATTCACCATCTAAATAAATTGTTTTACACCAAATACTATAAATCACATTCAATATCAATAATGCATATACAGTTGGTGGGTATAATATATCGGGAAAGAAGACTTAATATGTGCAATATTTCTATGCATAACAGTATAATTCAAAATTAATATGTTCATTTTATGATGTATGATTTGGTGAAATTATTTTATCAAAGAATTTACTTCTGTTACTGATTAAAAAGAATATTAGACTTCATTTGTAAAGAAAATGAGTTTTAGAAAAAATATTTGTCATAAAAAATAATTTAAAAATATTATTTTTTGCCAAATAGATGGGGCAGTAAAAACGCTAAAATGTTATTTATTTTTTTTGGTCTAAGTCTCGATATCTCGACCCACTGGGCCGAGACTAATTCGATTCGGAGAGGGTTCGGGGTGGTTAGATTTTATTATTTATGCTGGAGAAGAAAGTGATAGAAATTGAAAACAAAAAAGCAGGATATTGTGAAAAGAACCTTCCCATAATATTTGTCTCTCTCACCACTCTCCATATGTCCACCTCACTCGCTATCTCCGTCTCTCTCTGTTGTTTCCATTTGTCATTTTCCGCGTCAAATTAATTTTCTTTATTAAAACACTTATCAACGCTCATATTTCTACTTTTGAAAACCTCTCCCTTTCCACTTCTAACCCAAGAAAGATAAACCTTCTCTTCAAATTCAAACATCGCCACAACGCCAATTCCTCCTCTCTCTTCCGATTCTTCTCTAACCCACAAAGCAAAAGTAAGTAGAAATTAAGTTACCATGAAAAGAACCGTTCTTGTTGCTTTATCAGTTTTTATGTATCGTAAGAATGAAAAAGATTTGATCTTTCTTTGGTAAATATAATGTTTTGTTTCAGGTAGTTGATAAAATGCCAGAAATACAATTAGGAGCACACACAGTTAGATCTCATGGAGTTACAGTGGCTAGAACTCATATGCATGATTGGCTCATTCTAATGCTTTTAGTGGTGATTGAGGTGGTTTTGAATGTTATCGAACCATTTCACCGCTTTGTTGGTAAAGACATGTTGACAGATCTTTCTTACCCGCTTAAAGATAACACTGTTCCTTTCTGGGCTGTCCCTGTATGTACGATTTTATAATTCATTGTGTTTTTGGTAGACTCGATTCTGTTGTTAGATATATAAGGATTGACATTTGACAGTTTCTTTTTTTTTTTAATAGTTGGTTGCTATTGTGTTGCCTTTTGCTGTGATTACTATCTACTATTTCATTAGAAGAGACGTGTATGATCTTCACCATGCTATTCTGGGTAATCTTCGTTTTTCTTGTCTGGTTTAGAGATGGTATGATTCCTTTTTTTAATCTTTGGTTGTTTTAGTTAATTCAGTTTGTGGATTTGATTGTTTTGTTTAGGCCTTCTGTATTCTGTGCTTATCACTGGAGTTATAACTGATGCAATTAAAGATGCAGTTGGTCGGCCTCGTCCTGACTTCTTTTGGCGGTGTTTCCCTGATGGCAAAGGGGTATGTTGTCAAGTTGTTTGAGAGTTTATGCTTCGGTTGCATATTTCCGTTGTGGCTGTGACGTATATTGTTGGATGTCCAGGTGTTTGATCCTGTCACTACTGATGTTATGTGCACCGGATTGAAGAGTGTCATTAAGGAAGGGCACAAAAGTTTCCCAAGTGGACACACCTCTTGTAAGCAGACTAATTTTACTTTAATGTTTGTTGAGTCTGCTCAATATGTTTAGTTGCGTCTAAAAGGACTTGTTCTCATGTTCTAAATGCTGTAGCTTCATTTGGCATTCAGTTGGATTGCTACAGTCAGCTCTGATGGAAAGAAAAATCGTTTAGTCCCTTTTTGTTATCAGAATAAGTAGACTGTTGTGAGATTTACATATTGGATGCATCTGCCAGTTACTCCTAATCACATTTATGGTGTAGCTGTCTAGGTTTGTTTGAGTTTGATTGGGTGGTCTTCACTCGTACACATTGGTCCTAAATGGTTGACGTGCTATCTTTAGCTTTGTCTAAACAAAATAGAATGAATAATTTGGAAAGCTAACTTATTCTACCTTAAAATTACTTTGCATTTGTTGTCTGAAGTCTAACAATAATAGATAAGCAATATTTTGCATTTTTTCTGCATTTGTTCTGAAATATTCAGTCCATTGTGCATCTTGTCATGTCCTCTGTGTACTCATCCCCAAACTAATTGTTAGGATATTATGTGGATTAAAGTTTCTGCCTCACTTTAGTCTGTAGACCAATTACTATAACACCAATGCACAATCTTTTTCTGCAGGACTTTTTGTTTTCTCATGAACTTCTGCTTATTGTCCTTAATTTCTTTGTCAACAGCAGCAGCTTACATACTCAGCATGTTCGTTTTGTAGGGTCCTTTGCAGGTCTTGGATTTCTAGCTTTGTATTTGTCAGGGAAAATAAGGGCTTTTGATCGTAGAGGTCATGTTGCGAAGCTGTGTATTGTTTTCCTACCACTGCTTGTTGCAGCTCTGGTTGGGATTTCTAGGGTGGACGACTACTGGCATCATTGGCAAGATGTGTTTGCTGGAGGCATTTTAGGTATGTTAGTTTTACTAATGTTTTCTCACTCATTTTAGCCACGTCATTAATTGTTATTCACTTTATTCCTACCTTGAATTTGTATGCAGGCCTAACAGTTGCTTCATTTTGCTACTTGCAATTCTTCCCTCCTCCTTATGATGTTGATGGTACATGTCTATCTTCAAGTTTGTTTGGATACAATACAGTAATTGATTAATGTAAAGCCTGGAGCTTTTGTACCTTTAGAAAGGGGGAGCGATTAGAAAGTTCACTGGAATTAAATATGAAATAGACTGATTTATGTGGAATGAGAAGGACCAAACTGGGAGGCCTCATGATTATAAGTAGCGAAACATTATAGGGACTTGTGTGGTATAGCCATGAATGAGTAAAATTTTGACTCTGATGTTTTGTTTGATGGCTGTTGGGATATGTAGGCTGGGGACCGCATGCATACTTCCAGATGTTGGCTGATTCACGCAACGGTGATCGTTCTTCCAATAACTTGAACATGAATTGTTTCAATGGGCAGCAATCAGAGCTTGAGAGTGTTTATGTTGATTCTCAACATCAAAGGGAAGTTGCAAGAATCCATTCAAGGGACACAAGCCCCATCTTGGAGGGTTCAGAAGTTGACAGAAGGCACTAGCATTATTTCTTTTTCATTATACAGATAATTAGGCCTATACTCCATGTTTATATAGTACATGAACCTTTTGGTGAAATATGGTTGCTTACGATATTTTGTCCGATTTATTGATTAATTTTTAGCTGTTCATGTGGCTTTTTTTGGATGATATTACTTCCCTTCTGTTGCAATTTCGGAATATTTTATTGTCTAAAACCCGATTGATGTTTATGAAGATAAATTTTTTGTTGTCTCGTTGGTTGGATATATTTTTTCTGTCCTATAAAGATAGACACAGTTTAATTTTTACAATTTTTAAGAAATTAATAGTTGTGGTAGTTAATGTTAGTTAAATTATGTATTATTACTATTATGTCCTTAAAGTTTTTATTTGGAAATATCACGATTAAAAAATTTATTTTATAAATGAGAGTAAAAATGTCAATATGTTTATCATTAATGAATTTAAAAAGGTAAGTATGCTTATATATTGAGACTACATATAGAAAATATATCTATCTTTGAGGGACGTATGAAGTGTCAAATATTATGAATGCGGAAGATAGTAATGGCCCTTCATCAAGATTAGACATGCTAGACGGGCCTGAACCGCCGGTTCCGGGCCCGAACAGGCGGTTCACGGTTTGGGGAACCCCGAACCGTAACCGGCTCGTCTAGCAGACGGTTCTGGGCCGAACCGCCGGTTCGGGCGGTTCGGTTTTTTTTTAATTATTTAATTTTTTGTTTAAAAAAAATTATTTAAACTTTTTATTATTTTATTAATTAAAAAAATTATTTTATTATTTTGTTAGTGGGTTAGGAATTAGTATTAGTGGTTTAGGAATTAGTGTTATTGCGAGAGGGAGAATATTATTTTATTATTTTGTTAGAGTTAGTGGTTTAGAAAATAGAGTTAGTGGGTTAGGTAATTGAAAAAATAAAACGAAATAATAAAAAATTTAAGAAAAGTATTAGAATATTAATAAATAAAAAAAAACGGTTGAACCGACGGTTAAACCGCCGGTTCAACGGTTCACCATTTGGTGAACCGTAACCGGCCCGCCCAGGGACCGGTTTGAACCGGTTCCGGGCCGAGCCGGTTTGGGCCCGCGAACCGGCGGGTCCGGCCGGGCCGGTTCCGGTCCGGCCCGCCTGTTCCGGGCCAATATTTTCACCTCTAATCAAGATGCACATAATTTATTACGAGATTCTGTGCTAGTCCTATGTGGCGTGTCTTTTATATAGGAACATTAAATTGTAAATAGAAGATGTAACAAAAAGTAACAATTTATGTAAGTTCAAATTCATCCCTATTTCTATTTGATTTTTAATATTATTTTGAATTGATTAATTGTCAAATAAATTATTATTTTGAATTCATAACGTGTTTTAATATTACTTTGAATTGATTAATTGTGAAATAAATTCTTGTTTTGAATTGATAAAAAGTTTTTATCCTGACAAAATCTTTATTACTAATTAGAGAAAAACATCTTGAAATTCAAATTGAATTTATATAAGACAATCATTTATTGATGTGTCTTTGCACATTACAAATGCAATACAGAAGGTAATTTAATGGGTTAGAGTTCTTTTGATAAAATTAAAAATTAAATGGTGAAAAATTAAGTGTTAAATTTAATTTATTAATGAAATATGTTTGTTTATATTAAAATTATAAGTCATGTTTTTGGATTAAGATTTTATTAATGATGATAATAATAAAATTAATAATTTAGTTTTTTTAGTTATAACTTGTAATTATTAATATATATGTGAAAAAAGATACATAAAAAAATAAATAAATTTATCTCTTAATATTGGATAAATTTAATTATGAAAAATATTTAGTTACTAATATATAGTTTTGATTGAAAAATATTAAAGATTTAATTACTTAATATTAAATATAAAATTAAGTATTTTTTGACTTAATTAGTTAAATTAAGCAATTATATGTTTTTGTTATCAAACATACTTAAAGTAATTAAGTGCTTGAAATTTAAATTTAAGCATTAAGTGTACCACATGAGTCTATAAATACCCACATATTAACACATTAGGGTTGGGCATCTAGGTTGACGTTTTCTATGGCGATAAAAGATAGGAGATGTTTTTTTTCGAAGCCTGTTAACCCTAATTTTCTCTCTCCATGTCATTTTTTTCACGGTCATTAAACGCGTTGTTCAATTGATTAAAGTTGATTGAAACATATGTTTAACAAAAGGTAAAATTATTTGTTCCTTGCATGTTTATATGTGAGAGTAGAGGAGAGTCACTCAAGGGCAGTCTCTCGATCTCAACTGTAACGCCCCGAACTATATATATATATATAAATTAAAAATAATATATATATATATATATATATATTAAAAAAATGACAATAATTTTTTTGCGATTTGTTTCATTAAATTATTTACGAGGGAAGAGTGAGATTATGTTAACTTGAGAATTTAGCATGAATGTGTGTGCTGAGTTAGAAGAGGATTACGAAGTAAAGAGTCAAAAGGGCAAAATCGACCAATTCCATAAACTATTATATAAACCCTAATTCTCCTCCTCATCACCACACCACACGTTATTTTCCTCCGTCACTCCTCTTCCATAGCTCAAAAACCTTCACCAACACCATTCCTCACGAAACCCTAGTGTTAGGGAGATCCGAAAGCAGTCGGTGAGTGAATCTTGGTAAGTTTTCCCACTTTGTTCTTGTAATTTCCGTCATTTTTCCTAACCCTAACTTTCTAACCCCATAACTCTTTCGTTTAAGCTCCGATTTGAGCAAATGATGGCTCGTTGGAAAGCTTAACATGTGTACTACCTAGTAGTAACCATCTTTGGTGTTTAATCATGTTTTAGGTACTTGAAATCGGTGTTATAAAGTGATCCCTATAAAGTGACGAGGTTGGGGGTTATGGATCAGAGTTCTTTTCTGAGTTCATCGCTTAGGTAAGTTTCTTGAGAGTCTATTGATGGTGTTTGTATAGTAAATTTTAAATGGGTACTGTTATGATGAGGGTAATTGAAGTAAAGAAAGAACATAGTTAAGAGTTTCGAAAAGGAAACGTATGAATTAGGGTGGTTAAGGTGTTTCGTTGGTATGTGACATTAAAGAATAGCTAAACAAACTTGTTTAGTATATTAATGGTAGTTGGTGTTAAGTAAAGGGAGAGAGGAAGTTAAAAGAGGAAGTAATAACACTAATGTGATTGTGCGTATCTTAGGCATTCATTCGTTTTTATAATTTAATGAATGTGAGATTGATGTGAAGTTATGATATTGTTAATAGGAAACTTGAGTAGTGGTGAGGATGACTTGCGACGGATTCATTTGATGTTTTGACAAGGTAAGTAACACGAACGCAACCTTCATTGTGTGCATAATGGTTGTTCTAACCTGCTTGAATTAGTGATTTCACTTGGCTTGATTTTTAAATTGATTATGAGTATATGGTGTTAAAGCTTTCTGGGTGTGTTAATTTTGGTATGATTGATTGTACATGCGTATATCTTGAATGTGAGCACAGTTGCAAATAAGAAATGTTTTGTGAACGATTTAGAAATTTATGTGATATGTTTGAGTTT
>CANYCX011371895.1:0-11022 GCA_948193385.1 Breynia disticha f. nivosa | reverse complement strand
TTTAGATTTAGTTTTTATAACTTTTTTTTTATTTTTTGGTTTTATAGAATATATAAATACATGTAGTTAATAAATAAATATATGTTGTTTAATTATTTGGTTTTATCATAAATTATAGTTGTCATTTATATTTATTTTTTTTATATAAGTAGGACTTAGTAGGGAATATGCTGTTTAATTATTTGCTTTTTTGATATATAAAATTTTATTAATGTTCATTTTTCTTTCATCGTCCTATTGTATGTTTGATAATGTTATATTTTATTAATAACTTCTTAATTATAGCATGACTCACTCATGTATACAGATATATTAGTGAATTGTATTTGCTTTTAGATTATAATAGACATATTACTAAATTTAGACTTGTTTATTTTTGTGCATTTTGAGATGATAGTTGATAATAAATTATTCATTGAGTCATTTTCTTGGGCTAGATAATATTGGTTTAGACATGTTTATTAAGATTAAAGAATTTTGAATTTAAAATTATGTTAAAACTTTTTTGTGTAATTAGTTTGAGGATACTTTGCTAATTAAATAATTATTTTATCTTAAATTATTATATTTAATAGTTATTTTTATATAATTATTATTTATCCGGTCCGGCTAGTGACTCACCATTTAAACCAGTGACTCATTGATCTGTCTCCCAATCCGAGTTGCGGTCCGGATTGGGTCTTAAAACACTAATTTAAAGACATAATGTAAAATCAATTTCTATTCAATATTTCAATCAATGGATTGTAAGAAACTTGTTTTATTTTGAGGACTAGTTTGGAATCACAAATCCTTGTGTTATATCTATTGGGAAAACATACAAAAACTAACATTCACAATGGTGAATCCACCATCAACAATCAAATTATGGCCACTAATGAACTTGGATTCATTACTCCCCTAGTAGAGAGTAGCTTGAGATGTTTAGCATCGAAAGGCACATTCTTGAGGTTAGAATAAATCTGGCGGACTCCACAATCGTCTGTTTGATAGAATTCTCTCGTCATTGGAGATGAAACAACGTAAGGTGACACACAATTTACTCTGATACCATGTTGCCCCAACCTTATCGTAGTGTTTTTTGTTAACCCACAAGAGCATGCTTTGAATTGATGTAATTTACTACAAACTCATTGGCAGAAACATAATATTTATATCCACACTATGTGTTAAATATTTTCAAAATAAAATTTATTAGTTTAATGAGTATTAAAGAATTAAAACTCATGAAATTTAATAAATTAAAAGAGATTAAAATTCATAGATTAAATGTGAAAGAACTTTTGAAATTTTATGAAAGTAATTTAAAAAACTCCTTAAGATTAAATTGAAGTAACTCATAAAAATTAAGAGTAAATAAATTTCATGTTATTAAGTGAAATTAAAACTCATAATTTCACTTAATTGTTAGTTTATTTAACTTGTTTTATGTGCACTTATGAAAGTGGTAGAATGGAAAAGCAAATTACAGCACACAAAACAAGAACAACAAGTTCCTTAGAACAGTTCTCTCATACACCATCATTGTTCCGTTCTATTTTTACTATTACAAGTGCAAACAAGATTGTTTCATCGTATCTTAGAGACAATTGCTAACTAATTGCAGTATAGAGAACAAATATTCTTTTAAGAATATAGCATTATTATACATTTCGAATCTATTGTCGACTCTCGTAAAATTTCAGTTCACAGACATATAAACTAACAAGTTGAAGGCCCTCTTGTAAATAAAAAATTATGGTAATGAAATCATGAATTATTCCTGTTCTATTATTGCAATTTAACTAATGCAAATAATAAATATCAGTTTTATTTTTTTTAAAAAATGAGGACGGCACCTTATTTTATTTTTGTTTATGATGGAGAAATAACGTCATTATATTTAACAAAAAAAATATTAGTCTTATATACTGCAAACGTGATTAGTCAAGAAACAACCTACCATCAAATTAAAAGCATAAAATCAAATGTTAAAAGAATTTTTTATTTTCCAAACAGATCCTCCTACAGCTAAAAATTACTTAAAACCAATAGTTCTTTATCTAATAGATTTTTCCATCCTAATATTCTGTCTAAGAGCTATCAGCATTAACTTGACTTAGTTACTTTTACGACGAACTAAATAGTGTACAAAACAAATCATGAATTCCAATAGTTGTTCAAACTTCAACTTCTATTTCTACAGATGGTTTGCTGTAAAGAAATCATGAATTCCAACCGTTATCAACGTTTATATATCGAACATGTTGCTAACGGAACGTTATTGAACCAAATGAAAAAATAAAAAGACACATTCACGGGCATAATGTAAAAATCAATTTGGGTTCTATGTTTCAATCAATGGATTAATTGTAAGGAATTTGTTTTCTTTTTAGGACTAGTTTGCAACAAGTAATTGGAATCACAATTTCTTGTGTTATATCTATTGGGGAAACATACAAAGACCGGTATTGACAATGGTGAATCCACCGTCAACAATCAAATTATGCCCACTAACGAACATGGATTCATCACTCCCCAAGTAAAGAGCAGCTTGAGCAATATATTCAGCATCGAAAGGCACGTTCTTGAGGTTCGAATAATTCTTGCGGACTCCAACGTCGTCTGTCTGGAGGAATTCCCTCGTCATTGGAGACGGAACAACGTAAGGTGACACACAGTTCACTCGGATACCATGTTGCCCCAACTCCACTGCAGTGTTTTTTGTTAACCCCACAAGAGCATGCTTTGAACTGGTGTACGCATGTGGCCCTGTCCCTCCAATTGCTGAACAAACACTTGCTGTTGATATTATACTGCCTTTGCGAGTTGGAATCATTACTCGAGCAGCATGTTTTATTCCCAAGAATGCACCTGTAAGTAGGGGTGACAACCTATGTTGTGAGTTTCAGTCATGAAAATGAAACGTAGTACGTGAAGAAGCACACTAAAAAGACGGGACTACAAAAAATCATGATAAAAAAGAACGGGAGAATTATAAGAGGCAGGCACAGAGACGGCCGTTCCCGTAAATGCATTACCAGAATTTACCAGGCATTATGAATTACCTATAAGATTAACATTAATAACTTTCTGAAATTCTTCTTTGTCGTTATCAAGTATGTTGGGTTTGGGATTGTCAACTATGCCAGCATTGTTGAACATAATGTCTAGTTTCCCGTACTTGGAAACGGTTGTGTTCACGAGATTTTCGACGTCCTTCTCATTTGTGACATCACAGTGGACGTAGGAAGTTGTTTTGGGGTCTAATTCTTTGCAAACTGAGTGGCCTAATTCGTCTTGGATGTCAGCTATCACCACTTTGGCTCCATGTTTGGAGAAAAGTCTCGCAGTGCACTCTCCTATACCACTAGCTCCACCAGTGATTATTGAGACCTTCCCTTCTAGTCTGCAATTGAGACCACCGTCCTCATCAAAATTGAATACAGCTTCATGACTAACTAATTATGAAAAATAGTGATGATGAATTCAAAATCTACCTAAAAGTCCTTAGAGAAGTGACTAACACTAAAAAAAAGATAGATTTAAGGAGGAATATTTAGTGACGAATTAAATACGTTTACTAATTAGGAAATTGTAGTCACGGAAAGCAATTATTCTTCTCTGACATAAATTTATAATCGATTTAGTAATGAAATTGACGGTTGTGACGAGATGAAAATGAAATAAAACTTGTTGAACTATCATAGAAATGAAAGTGAAGATTACCTTTTGAGAGAGGTGGCTATAAGGGAAGAAGCTGCCATTTATATGCTGCAAAAGAACTTATCTGCGTGAACTTGTATCAAATGAAAAATATAGTAATAAGGTGATTTATTTCCCTGAAAACATGAGTTATTTATAAGCATATGGGAAGATGAAAAATAGTGATAAAGAAAACAAAAGTTTCGACAGCTAATTTAATGCCAGCCACGCCTTGAAACCCGACAAAATCACCTCTCTACACGTTAAAAAAAAACATGTTCTCTACATGTAAACTTTAGATTAATCATACACAATAATGCCCATAAATCGAATACAAGTATAATCTTATAATAATAAATTATAAGCGGAAGCGTACCTGCCACAATTGCTAGAATCGGATTGACCACAAACGAGAGTGGAGCTAAATTCAGTTTCTCTCTCCTGACCTTTAGTTCTTCCGTTCAGTCATTAGCGTTGGACACTTAACTGAATACTTTTATAGGTAGAGAGAAGACTGATTTAGGGTGTCTTTATGAGCTTACATCACGGTCCATCAACATGATAAAAGTATCACTAAATAATACTTTAATTGACCAAATAAAAATTAGCACATAATATTAAACTAAATAGCACATAAGTCTAAAGACCACATAATTGAGTTAACATTCTCTCACTTGGTCTGCGGGATAGTATTTAGATGTTAAAATTTTTAAAATATACTTATTTTAAAACAAAATTTTGATTCTAAAAACACTTATTTAAGAATGTCACTTGTTCAAATGATACAAAAATCACAAATTAGATGCTATTTGTAAAAAAAAATATTTTTTAAAATAATTGCCATGTTTATTATTTTTATGTTATTTAAAATAATAATTATAATATATATAAATTTATTAAAATATCTTATTTATATTAAATTTTAAAATATAAATTAATATTAATAATATTATTATTGCAATATGTGCTGAATAAATTTTAAATAATATAAAAAATTAAATGAAAAACATTTAATAAAATAACGGTTAATTTAAAATTAATTGATTTTATAAAAAAGGATAATTATTTAAAGATAAAGAGAGTATAAATTTATTTAGTCGTAACAAATTAAGTAGATTATTAGAAAAATGATTTCATAAAATTTTTAAGAAATTAAAATTAAAATAAAAATTATTATTGATAATTTTAATCGTACAACATCAAGTTAGTATTAAAAAATAATATATATATATATATATATATATATATATATATATATATATATATATATATATATATATGATTTATCTTGAGTAGTTCCACTTTGTCGTCTGTTGTATAGATTTCATTTTTCGAGATCTTATCGTCCCCACACTATGCCGGCATTGTTGAACATAATGTCTAGTTTCCCGCGCTTGGAAACAGTTGTGTTGACGAGAATCTCGACGTCCTTCTCGTTTGTGACATCGCAGTGGACGTAGGAAGTTGTTGTGGGGTTGAGTGGCCTAATTCGTCTTGGATGTCAGCTATCACGACTTTGGCACCTTCCCTTCTAATCTGCAATTGAGTTCACCATCCTCATCAAAATTGAATAAATCGTCATGACTAGCTGATAATTAACATTTTAATTTATACTTCTATTTTTTAATCTATTGAATCTATTTACTTTGGTGGTGTTTGTTAAATTAATATCGTTAAGATACATAAGAGATAATTTTCGATCAAGATAGGAAAATGCTTAAAATAAGTTAAAATGTATTCTGAAAATTTTTTTACTGTTTGTTAATATTGTTAGGATGGAGAGAGAGTAAAAAAACGGAAAAAATCATATATTATAACTAGCTATTTCAATTATATATTCATATAGCAGAAAATTGAATGTTTATCTTCATTTATTGTCAAAATAGTCATATCTTATAAAAATAAGATATGCAATCATTCGACTTTTTATTCATATGAAAGTTATATATATATATATATATATTAATAAACAATTTGAAAACATGAAAAATCTTGAAATAGACATTTTTCATCTATCTCAAGTATCTCAAAAATTAAGCTTAATTGATACATGAAAATAGCAATAACAAACACAAAATCTACCTAAAAGTACTTAGAAAGGTGACTCTAACACTACAAGAAAAAGATAGATTTAACAACAATATTTAATGATGAACCAAATACGGTTACTAATTAAAAAATTCTAGTCACTGAAGACAGTTATGACGAAATGAAACTGAAATAGAATTTTTTGAACTATCATAGAAATGAAACTGAAAATTATTATCGAATATTTTTTTTAAGTTATAATTTTATTGAGTTACTTTTTATTAGTATCGAATATTGGAAAATCAAGAAAATAGGTTTTGAAAAATGAATTCTTCTAAACAAACGAAATTTTCTTATGTGATTGATTGTTAATTTATTTTTCATTCTTTTTCTTTACTTTTCTTGTATCTTTCTCATTAAATGGATTTTTTTTTCTCTAATATTTTTAATGTCGAATTAATTGTCATCTTCTCTCCAGTTTCTGTTTTTATGAAAATTATTTTTTTGTACGATATTAGAGGATAGAACATTGTATTTGGAAGCACTTCATCATGAACACTTGAGACACGTTTGCATAGTATTCTCCAGCGTTTCTCTAATCTCTTGAGAAAACGACAGAAAGATTTTTGAAGTTTTTTTTAAAAAAAAAATTAGGATGAGGGGATAGTATCCCAACTCAAGATCAGGAAAAGCAATTGGACTCAGTGAACATTTATAGCAGTACTACATATGCTCATCTTAAGGCTATTAGCAGAAATTCAAATGTGTGATTCTCAAAATATGCTCATCTTAAGACTCTTCTTCTGCTTCAATTTTAATAGTTTCTTTTTTTTTATCGTGTTGTCTCTTATACTTTTGTTCTCTTATTTTTAACACATGAGGAAATAACAAAATTGTTGTATTGTCTCGTTTATATTTTTATATCAAATACAGATCCAAAAAGATTTTAAGAGGGCGACACTCTAAACAATGTCAATAGCTCCCCTCCATTCTGGTTCCAACATCATTCACAAAATACAAGCAAATGTACACATAAAAATGCACACTACTATCATATCAAAACTGCAACAATTCAGTGAACACTTAAAATATATATAAAAAAAAAAACCTAGTCTCTGCACCACAAGAAACATAAGATTTTTTTTATTACAACATAAAAACCCAGTAAAAAGACAAAAAAATTGGAATATGAGGATGATTTCAACGCTCCCAAGAGTCCAATAAAGATGTTTGAATCTATTTTAACAAGTGCACACTATGAAAACTTAGTTTGCACATTTACATTTTTTAGTTTTAAAAACCGATTCTAGTTTTTATTTGATTGATCTTTAGTTAGTTTAGTTGATTGGTTTAGAACTAGTTTTGTTGTTATTTTTACTGATATAATATTATTTTTAGTTCAAAAAATCATGTATGAAGTATGATGTTTGCTTGTAATCAGTTTTCAATCGCAACAGGAGATGTCGTTGTGAAAACATGTGAGTTTATGTACTTAGTGTTGTAGCAAATGAATGTTTTACGCTCATTCGAATTTTTTAGGCTTAGTTTTGTATTTAAGTGAAGAAATAAAGTTCATTTCATGTGTGTGAAGTTTAACATATCAGCTCAAACTCTGTTGCACTCTCTATTTTTTGAGTTCATATATCAAAATATGTTGCTGAAAATTCTGAAAAATAGCAAGAACACATTTTCTTGGTGTTCTTGTGTTCATGACCAGATTTTTGGAAAAATTTCAACAAAAATTAGATCTTTGTTAGAAAAAACTAAGTGGTTTATAATGATATGGACTGTAGCCTTATAAAAGCCAATTGGTTTTGTATTAGAAGGTTCACAGTCTGTATTATTCATAAGTCTATATTTGTGTGTACGGGCCCATGGACCTTATTAATTAGCATATTAGCTAAAATATTATCACTACAATCTTATTGGCAGCCATATGATATATATTTCCACACTGTACTCACAAAGATATAAACTAACAAGTTGAAATCCCTTTGCTCTTACAAATATAAAATTATGTATATGAAATCACCATAGATTGACTTTAAAAGAAATGTAACAAAGATTGAGAGGGATGTTTGGCAGAGATGTGTCAATTCTCCACATTGTTCTCACAAATTGATATAAGATTAACATATAATTATTAATTTTTTTTCTTAAGAAATATATATAATTGTCTTCTCACAAACAAAAAAAACTAATTGGTTTCTAAACTATTTTTATATGATTTATAAAATTTACACAAAGTTAAGTTTTACAAAATTTATAAAAAAAATTAGTATATTAAGGTAGAAGTTTATAATAAGTTTAAATTGATAAAATATTTTTTACTTTCATCCACTAATTTACAAATGTGTCTCACTATTAGGATATACGAAATTGATATAGTATTTACATATAATTAATATTTAATTTAAAATTTTAAAAATTTTAAAAAAATATAGTCTTTTAAAAAATAAATTCATGTCTAAAAAACATAATAATTCAATATAAGTTGTAAGATTATATTGAGCTTAATGACATAACAAATAGATATAAATTCATGTCTAAAATTGTTTATCCATATATAATGCTTACATAAATTTATATGAAGTTTATATTACAATTAAATATAAAAAAGATACTCTATATGAAATGTAAAGAAAAAAGAAAAAAAAAGTATAAAATGTAAAAGTATAAAACGCAAATAAAAAATAAAAAATCTTATAAAATATAAAAAAAATTATGCTCCCTCCTCATTTCCTCGTCTCCCTCCAACCTCAGTTGCCAAGTCCACTCTACATCGCTCCACTCCAACCGCAAGAGGGGGTGGAGTCTACAAACAATGTCGGACAGGGGCCGGCTGCCCCCTTCCGCACCCCCTGATTTCGTTCTTGTTTTATATAATTCGAGAAAACGTCACTAATAAAGTGGATTATTTGCACATTCATTAGTCAAACCAGCTAAAATATTATCACTACAATCTTATTGGCAACCATATGATATTTATTTTCACACTGTACTCACAATGATATAAACTAACAAGTTGAAGTCCCTTTGCTCATATAAATATAAAATTATGTATATGAAATCATCATAGATTGACTTTAAAAGAAATGTAAGAAAGATTGAGATGGATGCTTGCTTGGCTGACATGTCTCAATTCTCCACATTGTTCTCACAAATTGATATAATACTAACAAGTTGAAGGCCCTACTGTAAATAAATTATTGTAATTTAACTAATGTGAATAATCTCACCTATTGCAAATATGAAAAGTCAAGAAACAACCTAATGTCAAATTAAAAGTATTAAATAAGATAAACGGAGCTTCTTATATATATAAGTTTTGACTCGACCGGTTCATATAAAACCCGCATTTGGTAAAAAGTTTAATTTAAACTTTAGCTTTAACACATTTTATCAATTTTTATCATGAATTTAAGTGTTGCATAGTCATGTTCACTATTATTTCTTTTAAATTTATTTTAGATTTAGTTTTTATAACTTTTTTTTTATTTTTTAGTTTTATAGAATATATAAATACATGTAGTTAATAAATAAATATATGTTGTTTAATTATTTGGTTTTATCATAAATTATAGTTGTCATTTATATTTATTTTTTTATTTAAGTAGGACTTAGTAGGGAATATGTTGTTTAATTATTTGCTTTTTTGATATATAAAATTTTATTAATGTTCATTTTTTCTTTCATCGTCCTATTGTATGTTTGATAATGTTATATTTTATTAATAACTTCTTAATTATAGCATGACTCACTCATGTATACAGATATATTAGTGACTTGTATTTGCTTTTAGATTATAATAGACATATTACTAAATTTAGACTTGTTTATTTTTTGTGCATTTTGAGACGATAGTCGATAATAAATTATTCATTGAGTCATTTTCTTGGGCTAGATAATATTGGTTTAGACATGTTTATTAAGATTAAAGAATTATGAATTTAAAATTATGTTAAAATTTTTTTGTGTAATTAGTTTGAGGATACTTTGCTAATTAAATAATTATTTTTTCTTAAATTATATTTAATAATTATTTTTACATAATTATTATTTATCCGGTCCGGCTAGTAACCCACCAGTTGAACCAGTGACTCAGTGATCCGTCTCTCAATCCGAGTTGCTGACCAGATTGGGTCTTAAAACACTGATTTAAAGACATAATGTAAAATCAATTTCGATTCAATGTTTCAATCAATGGATTGTAAGAAACTTGTTTTATTTTGAGGACTAGTTTGGAATCACAAATCCTTGTGTTATATCTATTGGGAAAACATACAAAAACTAACATTGTCAATGGTGAATCCACAATCAACAATCAAATTATGGCCACTAATGAACTTGGATTCATCACTCTCCTAGTAGAGAGTAGCTTGAGATCTTTAGCATCAAAAGGCACATTCTTGAGGTTAGAATAAATCTGGCGGACTCCACAATCGTTAGTTTGATAGAATTCTCTCGTAATTGGAGATGAAACAACGTAAGGTGACACACAATTTACTCTGATACCATGTTGCCCTAACCCTATCGCAGTGTTTTTTGTTAACCCACAAGAGCATGCTTTATTTGATGTAATTTACTACAAACTCATTGGCAGAAACATAATATTTATATCCACACTGTGTGTTAAATATTTTCAAAATAAAATGTATTAGTTTAATGAGTATTAAAGAATTAAAACTCATGAAATTCAATAAATTAAAAGAGATTAAAATTCATAGATTAAATGCGAAAGAACGTTTGAAATTTTATGAAAGTAATTTAAAAAACTCCTTAAGATTAAATTGAAGTAACTCATAAAAATTAAGAGTAAATAACTTTCATGTTATTAAGTGAAATTAAAACTCATAATTTCACTTAATTGTTAGTTTATTTAACTTCTTTTATGTGCACTTATAAAAGTGGTAGAATGGAAAAGCAAATTACATCGCACAAAACAAGAACAACAAGTTCTTAGAATAATTCTCTCATACACCATCATTGTTCCGTTCTGTTTTCACTATTGCAAGTGCAAACAGGATTGTTTCATCGTATCTTAGAGACAATTTGCTAACTAGTTGCAGTATAGAGAAAAAATATTCTTTTAAGAAAATAGAATTATTATACATTTCGAATCTATTGTCGACTCTCGTAAAATTTCAGTTCACAGACATATAAACTAACAAGTTGAAGGCCCTCTTGTAAATAAAAAATTTTGGAAATGAAACCATGAATTATTCCTGTATATGAAATCATCATAGATTGAATTTAAAAGAAATGTAAGAAAGATTGAGAGGGATGCTTGGCAGACATGTCTCAATTCTC